>JABFFI010000015.1:0-138239 GCA_013623725.1 Fusarium robinianum | reverse complement strand
ATAATAATAATAAAAAAAAAAAAAAAAAAAAACTTAAGATAAGAGATTATATTTATTTATAAGCCTTAATAATAAATTATAAATATTAAAAGAAATAAATTATTATTATTTATAATTTATAATAAATTAAAAAAGAAAAAAAACTTTATTTATTTAAATAAATATTTCCTTTTTTAATGTATAATCTCTTTTTTTATTTATTATTATAAAATAATAAATTATAATATAAAAAGCTATAAAGGCTTTATAAATAAAAGAAATTTATAAAAAAGATAATTTATAAAATATAAAATATAATTAAAAGGACTAAAGATATAATTTAGATTATTAAAGGCTTTTAATTTAAAGGGATATATTAAATTATAATAATTATATATATATAAGAGTATATAAGGTAGTTTATAATATATTTAATATAAATAAACCTTAAAACTAATAAAGGGATAATTATATAATAAAATATATTTTAATTAGAAATAATATAAGGCATTATCCTAAAAAGAGAGGAAAAATTAGTTAAATAAAGTTAAATAAAATAATATATTTAATTCGGGTTTAATAAATAGGGTCCCTGATATTATAGGCTTTATATATAGCGATTATTCGCTAAGGTTATTATAATAATTAGCTTTAGATAATAGTATATAAGACTCTTAATTGTTATTAAATTTATAAGGTATTTATATTATCCCTTATAATTATATTATATCTATTTTACTATTTGGCTATTTAAGGCATTTTCTCTATTCCCTTATTTGCTAATTTAGGCTACTATTTCCTAATTGGGAAATCCTAAGCCGATTACTCTCTAATTAGTTAGGGTGTAGTTGGCTTGTTTAATTATGCTTTGTTATTACGGGCATTTCAATAGTCTAATCTAATAGTAAATGCTTAGTTGAAAACTCGGTAGTAGCCCTTATTCTTATACCTCTTTAGCAATCTCGAGCCTACCTCGAATACTATAGTTAATTCATTAGGGGCTACCCTAACTATCTTAACATAGTCCTTATACAGGGATTTGGGAGGCGAGGCTATTTTACGGATTTAGGCGTATCTTTTATATATTTCATCGAGATTTGCTAGAGGTTTAGAAAGAATTAGACCAAGGATACCATTCTTAGAGGCTTACAGGGCGAATCCAGATATCGTCGTCGAGGTAGTCTTCGTTGTCGACTCGATCGTGGATTATGAGGGAGAAGACGCCAGCGCGTTTTCCATCATACTATCCCCCATCTTATTAAAAAGAGCCAGATTTTCCCGCGTCAGCCGTCTTCTTTCTAGATATTGTTCGCTGTCACCGTCAATATGCTGCGATTGCAGCAGCATGGCTAGGGAGACTTGCTCCCACCCTTCAACCTTAGGCTCAGAGAGCGAGGCGGACGGACTTTCAAGAGGCTTTTGCTGCTATCTAGTCTAGATAAGCCCATTAGTGGTTGCCTTATGGAGCGGACGTTTATCCTACCTCAGCGGCCCGCGATGTCTGCTCGTAATGAACGCCAGACTGTTGCGTATTCATCTGCCGCGGCGCAGCCCTCTTCCTCATATTCATAGGACTTACTTTGGCCTGCGGCTCGGTAGAGGGCTCTGGTGACGCGATTCGATCTGCGGAGAGTTGTCGTGCGCGAATCCTCGCACTACGCCTCGGGGGTCTCATGTCTAACACATCAGCACGTTTAATCCATCTTTGCAGATATAACAGGTACATACCATTTTTTGCAGCGTTCTGCGTCAAGCGTGATTTCTTCACAGGCGGCGGATTAGCCTCTGATGTCTCATGGGGTTGTCTTTTCTTGGACTGCCGTGGCATTGCGTCAATTCAACTTGGCAGAATGGCTCTACCGGACGAGTTAACATATCCTTCTCATCTTCGCGAAAAGGACGGCAGGACTTAAATACTTACACCCGTCCTAGCACCAGCAGTCAAAGGCGTTTCTTGAATCCTTTGGAGGGATTCAAGCCTCGCGGGCTCTGTCGTTCGTGGTGGGTGGAGGAAGATGGACTTCTTTCAGCGCTCGGGCTGGTCGACAAAGAGGCCTGTTGGCCACCATAGTGCTTTCCTTTGTCCTTCAATAGAGGTTGTTTAATTAGAGGAGGCTGGCTGACTTAGTGCTTAAATGGTTAATTATAGTTAGTTTGTTTAAGAAGTCAAGCCTCTCTAGTGCTAAATGCCTAATTCTTATTTAAAAAGCTAAAGCCACAAGAGGCCGCCACTAATGCAATTAATCCCCGCATAGAAAATAAGGCTACGCTTCCCGCTGCTAAAACTTAAAATAGCCCCATAGTACCTATATACCTATTCTCCCTCTTGCCGAATGTCATCGACGAATCCAGCGCATGGCTCATTCCCTAGAACGACCAGGTCTCTAGTCTAATTTTGGACTACGCGATGGCTTCAGCCAAATGGAGCCCCGTCTACGAACGGCATGTGGCTGAAGATACAGCGGTTGATCTCCACCGTCTTTGCGCTGCCTGCTCAAGGCTTCAACGAGAGTCTACGCTTCTGCAGGGCATTTCCTGTGGAGCGCAGCTGCGGCTTCACACGAAGGAGAGCTTCAAGCTGTGCTCAGTCAAGGACTTGAAAGCTGGCTATCTCAGTGGCTGTCATCTTTGTGCCCTGCTGTGGACTCAAGGCGGGGGTCACCGCCTCGACCCGGACAAGGACCCAGTCACAGAAACTGAGATCACGGTTTGCTTGGAGGCAAGGAACTTTGAGATGGAGTATGCTCTGGAATATCGAACCTCGGGCCTTCAGAAGTGGTGGAGCAGTCTGGTTCCGCCTTTTATGTACGAGTTTAACCTCAAACCTGACTCGGGCAGCATGACTGACAGTCTCAAGCGGAGAACTCGGAGTGCTCCGCTTGACAATCTCCAAGATCTACGGCGACAGGACTCGCCCTTCCGACATTGACGACAGGATGTATGAGTTATTCATCTATCCATCTTCAAGTAAGTTGGCGCGAGAAATGACGGAATTGAGCGCTGACGCTGAATTGCAGGTCGGCAACTAAACCCGGCCACCTTCCGGCAAGGACTTGAGCCTATATCTTCCAAGAATGACATGAAACTCGTTCAGGTCAAGTCGTGGTATCACCAATGCTCTGAAAACCACTCGAAGTGCACGGCGTATCCGCAAATGGTGGCGCCAGGGAGCCAGCTACCCTCCCGTCTCATCGACCTCGAAGGCGACAAGATCAAGCTGGAATGCAATGTCGAGAGTCTGCCTCAACTACAGTACACGACGCTGAGCCATATGTGGGGTCCCGATCCGAGCGCTTGCCTTCAGTTGACTGGCTCTCGCCTAAGCGACTTTATGTCCGATATCCCTTCATCGTTGTTGCCAACGAAATATCTTGAGGCGATCCGAATGACCAAGGCTCTGGGTTTTCGATATATCTGGATCGACTCGCTTTGTATCATCCAAGACTCTGACGAGGATTGGAAAAGGGAAGCCTTGAAGATGGCCACTGTGTATGGACGGACAGCTCTCAACATCTCATATGTCTACCCGCCATCAGACAAGCCAAGCCAGCAACATCTCCGAGACCCAAGAATGATCGTCCCCTGTCAACTTCCCATGGAGCATTTGAGGGGTGGCAATGTGAATGATCCTGCCAAAGTGACTTCTCTGGTTGTTCAAGACGCTCCGGGCTTCATCAACAAGTTCTGGTCCCCCAGCACCTACAAGCAAGTTTGGCCTCTTCTCTCCCGAGCATGGGTTTTTCAAGAACGGTTACTCTGCCCTCGCAACATCTACTACGGGCAAGACCGACTGTTGTGGGAGTGCTGTCAAGGGCTCGAGGATGAGTTCTCGGGGCCTCTGGTGGACTCCCCTCGGTCGAAAAGCCGATTTCACGCCGTGTTCGCCGGTATACAAGGTAACTCACTTGGTCGAGAGCATGACGAAAGTTTTAAAGGCCAATGGGGTCTCCTGGTAGAAGAGTATCGGCTGGCGAATTTGACATACGAGAAGGATAGAGTTATTGCCTTCTCCGGCATCGTCAAGGCTGTTCAGTCGCAGACCAAGTTCACATACTTGGCAGGCATCTGGAAAGAATTCGCCGAGCTTGACCTCTTTTGGGTCATTCATCCTCCCTCTCCTATAGGGGACTTTTACACCAAAAGAGATGCAATGAGGCAGCATGCTCCATCTTGGTCATGGTTTTCGGTACCTACTCGCCTACAGTCAGCGCCTACGAGCAGCGACACGGTCGACTTCCGCATCCGCACCGAGGTGTACAACCACTCGTTCTATACCGTTTACAAGGCGCATATTGTCTCATTCCAACATCCTAGGCTTGCCTCCAACCCCGATGCTCCCCTGCACGACTTTACAGGCTTAAGCATAACGCTCAGGACCAGAAAGATACCTAGTAGGTTGGAATGGGATGGACCCATTCTTCGACTCCTCCCCCACGGACGCCATGCACTAGGCAAAGACAAGTATCTTGAGCCCAAGAATGCCATGAAATACGTTCATGACGATATGTCCCTATTACCAGGCTCCCCGGTTCCCAGCGGGGACTGCATGATCTTGACAGCGTTTTCAGCCTCGGTTTTGAAAGGGAAGAGAGATCACCGGTACAACACGTATGTGCCGTCTGGTGATGAAACATCCACTTCTTGGCAGTATGCAGGGTTGGTCGTAATCCCAGCGGGGAAGAGTTCAACTGGTGAAGAATTTTGGCAACGAATCGGTGTCTTTGTGTTTTCCGATCTCGTGGATGGACTGGGGATAGCCAAAGTTCCATTTTCTATGGATGAAGAAGAACAAGAAGTTTGCCTCGTTTAGATAGGAAGCGCGTTGGGTTCTAACCTGGGGCAAGAAAGGACATATTCAAGGGCCATTGAGTATGGATTTAGGGTCTCAAGGGACATGCATATGCACATGTATAGCATCCCGAAGCCAACATGATGATACGGGCTGCCATTACCCGGCCTGAATATGAAGTTAAATGCGAACACTTGTCATTTAGGGCGGTCAATAGCCGGCGAGCACGAAAGCCAAGCACCTTGTTTGCACCCTTCTATGACATCTGCTAACATGTCTGATGGGAAGCAGCCTGACTGGCGCATCAAACCTCGCGAGTACCAGTCCCCGACGGTGACTTGAAATTCCAAGAACGTCTGGAGATGGTCCAAAGAGGAAAGCTTCGACTTGACTCGCTCTACAACTCCGGACTCCGAACCCGTGGAGCCACGATTGAAGCTCCAGTGCGTGCTCACGCCGGTCATCATCGACCCAGTGAAGACAACTCTTTTAGTCATTGAAATTAAGAATTAAGACCTTTCCAAAGCACTAGGTAACGACAATCCAGCGTTTTTCGACGTCGAGGACACAATCTTAAAGTATGCTATCCCGGCAGCCCGCCAAAGCGGCATCCAAATCGTTTTCATCACCACCGGCTACTCCGATGAAGACCTTCAGGATAGCCTAAGGGTCAGTCAAGTCTTATACTAAAGCCTAAAGGTTAGGCTACAAGAATTGCTGGTTCTAAAAATTGTCATCCTTGGTTGTATCGGTTCTTTAAGTAACGCACTGAGATCTCTTGAAAGGTTCCCATTCCCGAGACGCAAAGAAGGCCAAAGGTCAAGGTCTTAATTACTAGAATAGAAATCAACTAATTGTTTTCTCTCAAAGCTTAGACACGATGCAATTGAGTACCAACATCAGCGATGGGATTAGGAATGCAGCCCTCATGACAATATCCTAACTTCGTAGTCTATGCCTCTGGCTCGCACTGAACCCGAGATGGAGATGTCAGGTGTAGGCGACCTTCTACAAGAACCTCTTGGAGAAGATGGCGATGCCCTTACTGTATTGGCTAAAGACAATGTCGCTGCTGGAGGCGCAGGCCAGCAATATGCCAAGCGAAAGAGGGCCGCGACCGCATGCCAGTTCTGCCGGCAAAGGAAGACAAAGTGCGACAATGTGAGACCAGCGTGCGGCTTTTGCCGCCAGAACCGAGCGAGATGCGTCTACGGAGATGAGGATTCCTCTGCTGAGCGACGGACGCCTTACGATGACGCGAGCCAAGAGATCATCAGCCGTCTCGATGACATCAAGCACCTTCTGAAGGAGAACAACAGCACGAATCGACGGCAAGATCACACCTCGCCTAGGGGAATTATCCCAGAAGTATATCAACCCCGGCGGCTGCATCGGAAATCTCGACATAGTCATCAATCAAGCGACCCTCGAAAACCCCATCACCGTTCGCAACTTTACGCTGCGAGTCACTTCTCCGATGGTCTGTCTTTGATGGCATAGCAACAAATTCGGAAAGGGAGATTAGTTCGTTTATGTTGGAGACTGGGGGCCGCTCTGATCAGCCAACGAGAAGCCCAGTCATACCCGGTTTATCTACCAGGAACATGGGAATCCGGGATGAGGAGTTTGTGCCGCTCTGCCAGAAGTTTCTTGCTCTCGTTTATCCGAGAAACCCGATCAGGGATTAAAGTAATAATATTATTATTTAATTTAATTATTTTTTATTTTAATCTCTTAGCTAATCTCCTTAATTAGCCCTCTTTTCTAAATTAATAGGTCTTCTTAATTAAATCTAGCTTATTTAATAATCCCCTAATATTCTTTCCCCTTAGCCTCATAGGACAGCCTTATTCGATATATGGCCCCTACTAGAGTAAGTACCTTCTCTGAGTGGTGGGGAGGGTTAGTGCGAACTAGGGTCCTACCTGTTTGTGTTTGTGCATGTGTGATACTCCGTTATCAAGACCTGGACTCTTCTCGCAAGGAAGTCCTATTATTACCATTCGAACAATGGCTGACAGATTGACATACACCTACACACCACTCCCAGGCCGTGGCTTTCTGCGCCTGCTTACCCACCTATACAAAGATGAGGACGGTATAGTCCACGGCAAGGTCATCATCGCGCCTTTAAATCCCGCACCTCCATACGTTGCCCTCTCCTACACATGGGGTTGTCCATATCCCGAGTCACCGGAAGAAGCGCCAGACATGCGTATTCAAGCCGTGAAACGAAACAAAGAAATATTTATCGAGGGCAAGCGACTCGCTATTACCCAAAATCTATTCGACTATCTCCAACTTCATGCCGGCGCGGGCATGAAGGAGAGCGAAACGCCCGACTTCTGGATAGATGCCATATGCATCAACCAAGAGGACAACGCAGAGAAAGCCGAGCAAGTTTCTCAGATGCATCTCATATACAAGGCGTCTTCCGCTGTCCTTGTTTGGTTGGGCCCCGAAGACAAGTTCACGACGGATGCAGCAGAGTTCATCACGAAGATCGCCGCAGTAGAGACTGATGACGATTCGAGGCCCACACTTCTCAAGGTTCCTCCTCAAAAGGTCTCCAATGCCCTTGGGGATATGGCGCACTCAGATGGGCATTGGAGCGCCGTCACGGCCTTCTTCCTTCGCCAGTGGTTTCGACGCATCTGGATTATCCAAGAAATCGTCCTCGCCCGGGGCATCTTCGTCTTGATCGGCACTACTGAAGTGGACTGGTCACATATACGGCGTGCTGCTACCTTCATCCCCAAATACGCTATTCACGCTCGCCGTTGTCGAAATAGTATATTTACAAGCTTCATGTCCATATTGGACACCATGACCAGCCTGTACGATGAAATGGAGGGGAGGCTATATCTAGGATACATGCTTCCCCAATGTCGCGTGTTCGAATGCGGAAACCCACGGGACAAGGTGTACGGTGCATTTGGATGGACGGTTCTCTCAAAGGCGCTTTTGGATGGGCCAGGTTGCGAAAGAGAGACCAAAGTGACGAATGAGGTGCTGACCATCGATTACGATGAGCCTACACCAGTCACCTACACCCGAGTCATTAAGCATATTTACGAGGAGGATCGGGTTTTGGCTCCTTTGATGTGTGCCAGGGATCCGGACAGCACATTCTTCTCTCAGCTCCCTAGCTGGGTTCCCGACCTGAGCGTCGGTGGCTCGAAAGTCGACGTTGTCGGGATAAATTTAGGGGCATTCAACGCGACGAGGAGCAGCGACGCCATCGTATTCAAATCTGCTGAGCTCGGGTTACTGGAGACCATGGGCCAAGAAATTGACTCCATTTCAATGGTTCGGGTACTTGTGTCACCGAATGCACGGGATTCTGACGTCAACCTTGAGAGACTGTCACAGACAATGGAGGCCTGCTTCGAAGTGATCGCGGTAGCCTGCAAAGCTCACCTAGAAACGGCAGCTATGGGGGCTCTGTTTGACGTCCTCACTCAAGGCAGAGTCGGACACCCAGAGATTGAAGGAATTACGGCGGCAGACGGCTGCGCATTCTTACAGAATGCGTTCATGTACTACACGAATAGGGGGTGTTCCTCCAAAATGGAAGTAGTCACGTCAGCGGCGCTCAAATGTTGTGCCCTGCTTCGTGACTTCACAAAGAAGTTGGCACCCACTCTATCTGCTGATGAGGCACAAGAGGGGTCGGTAGTAGAAACGGAAGAGCCCACGGCAGGCGGATCAACGCTAATGGGATTGCGAGGTCTCTACCCAAACCAGGCACTCTTCGTAACCAATAAGGGTCGGATAGGCATTGGATGCTATGACATCTCGCAAAGCGACGCCGTATGGCTCGTGCCAGGTGTCCGCCAGCCGGTGGTCTTGCGGAGAAACGGGAATGGCCTCTACAAAAATCTCGGGCGTTGCTACGTATCCGGCCTAATGCAGGGCGAGTATTTTAGAACAGAAACACTTGTTAAAGTTACATTGCAATAAGAAGGGGCAAATTCTACTAGTTGATATCTGCTAACTTAGCAATTAAGCATTTAAGAGCATAAGCTCTCCAGACCCTCGCTTTTCCAGATGCTATCCCTAGATCAATCTTTCGGGATTACCTAGCGAGGTATCCAAAACGTCGTCGCGCCTGGCGAAGTTAATGCCGAGGATGTTGAACAAGTACGCCCTAGTTCAGCAGCTATCACAATCGCAGCCTTTGTTCCGGGTGCTTCAATCAACAGTCTACCTTTGTTCCAACGATCTTCTCTCCAGCGAACAAACCGCCACCATTTTGAAATAGGTGGTTGGAAACGGAAATATCCAAGCTTTAGAGGTAGGAATAAACCAACCAACCGTGCCCCTTCAGCCTCGCCATCGAAGACGCAAGCAAAAAAAGCTAGACTGCTTCGTCGATCCTCCTTGTTTTATCGCTTATTGGATTGGACCCTCAGAGGTACCAATCTCCTCTGCGATTACGTCAAAGGCGCGCTAAGTAACGAGATTCCGCCGCGGTTAGAGAGACCCTATGATACTTGACAGGACATAAAAATGTAGTAAAGTAGTTATATAATGACAATTATGCCTTCTTCTCCATTAACATACCATTCACTGGACGCCTGATTACCAGAATCCTCAAAGAACTCGGAATGCTCTACCTCGAAAATACCCCATCGCCAATAGTGGCCCCTAGACTGTCCCCCCTCATGCGACAAAACAAGGCCTAATTCGCAAGAGTATCCAATAGCTTGAGATGTATTCCTGTATGACACGAGAGGCAGGCACAAAAGTCCCGATTCGATGTTTGCGACACTCCCCTCTTGGTGGTCTTTCTCGTCTGGAATGCAACGTGCAATTGGAATGGTGCAATTTATGCCCCTTTTTCCCAGAGAGAATCTCCCCAAGTCTCTCCTGAAAACACTGAGATTGGGAAAGAGTTTTCCCTGGAGTCGAAGGTAACCCCCTGTAACTCTGCCCCATTGACTGCTCCCCACCATCGTCTGAATATTGACGTCGAGGACTGTAACCCTGTTTGACATGACTCTACCGAGGACATAATTCACGGGACAATCCATGGACGCCCATGACCATGACGGGGCTCGGTATCTCAAGGATCGACGCCTAGGATACTTGTATGCACTGGCCTCCCAGAGAAGATCACTGAGCAAAGTGGGCTTCCACAACCCAGCGAGGTAATCTCCGCCTCCTTCTTGTGCGAAAAGGTTGGTGAGCCCGCTAAGTGCGACCAACTGATCCTGCTCAAATGCTATGTTCTGTCTTGAGTACAGCATAACCAGGTTGTGCCAGGCAAGACTAAGCTGCATTGTAAGGCTCTTGCCTAGTCGGCTATCTTCCTTGCCGATTAGAGCCTGCGTCTTCAGTTTGCTATCCAGACTGGGCAGCTCGAAGGTCATCGGTGGCTTATCAAAATACTCGACAGGATAGCCTGAAGGGAACTCGTCACAGGCTCGCTTACACCTACACTCCCAGAAGAGCTGCGTCTTGGTGAAAGCAAGCGTGCGGGGTGATAACATGCGCTCCTGCACTACCCAGGCCCGTGTGTTGAGTTTGGCGGATTCGAACTCGGCATTCCAGAGATTTTGGTCGTGCAGTTGATACCGTAATGTCGATACCCGATCCCGGCTTGCCACCGACAACAAACAGGGGCCTAAGTAAGAAGATGGTCGATTTTGGAACAATCCACCCATACAGTCGTTGGATGCAGCCGCCGCAATATTCAGCATGCTTCCGCCATAAACATATGTCATTAGAGATGACTCAATATCCCAGTCCTTCTTCAAGTCTTGAATGATGCATAGGGAGTCTATCCAAAGATATTGGATTCCCAACATTCTAACTGTATGAACCGCGTCCTGGAAAGACGTTGGCAGGTCTCCTAAGGGGATCCCATGCACAAGCGTATGCAGGTTGCTCTGTAGCAGTTTGAGAGGCTGTATATCGCCCCAGCAATGGCTTAACGCGGCATATCGCACGGGTGTTTGCCAGCCCTTGGTCTCTTCGAGTTTAATCATGTCGGGGAACGGAGACCTCAATCCAGTGTTGAGTAGTCGGTGTGGGACCCAGTCTCTAGGAATGTTGACTTGGTTGCAGTTGTCATGTTCCAGCATGCATTCGCGCAGCCATTTGGCCGCCCTCGTGAAACTAGGTTCCGAACCTGTGTTATGATCATCAAATGAGGCTCTTGCTGCGGACCCATCTGTCACGCGCCATATGCGGAATTCGACCTGCAATTCCAAGATAGAGACATCTAAGAAGGTTCTTTCCCAATCTTCCGGTGAGATTATGTTCGAATTCTCGTACGGCCTTGCGAACCAGCGGAACGTAGCCCGTTGACCATTTGCGTGGGCGACTAAGAGCAGATCTGGCTGGAGTGACTTGAACTTGTTCACTATAGCTTGGCAGAGCCGGCAGCCTGTGTCAGCGGCACACAGAACTTTGGCGACGAGTCTCTTGTCATCCGCACCGCCAAAGACTTTAGCGTAGTTGCACCGGATGAAGTCTCCGCAGTCCTCACAAACTGTGGTATCCATGATAGCTGCTGTGGTGACTAGTATCCGTCATCAGGTTCCACTTTGGAGTATAGCCCAACGCAGGTGAACGCAGAAGTTTGACTCGGAAGTGCTCTCAGGGAATAAAGCCTCAGGGAACAACGTAAGAAGGCAGGGTGTCTTCTCGGAGCCATCCACAATGTTGTAACCTTAATCATAATGGTCCTCTGCCCTTCTTAAAGTGCGGGGTACTAGAATCAGAGTTGGTGCCCCCCCCACCCTTGCTTACGTCACGACCTGTCTCGGTCCCCAAAGACCTTAAAAATAGAAAAGTGACCAACCCGAAATTCGGCCAGGATGTTTGGCGGACATTGTGGGGCTGAGGTCGCCGTCCACATACTATACAAAGTACTGTAATAGAAGTGCATTGTCACGGAGCCAGTTCTGGACTCCAGCTCTCCTTTATGTTTTTCAGCGCATCTAAAGGCGTGTCAGGCTCCTTGTAGGTGAAGAATACGGTATCCCCAAGCTGGTTGCTGAAGAAGGTGCCACACCTCGTCGGGCAAAGGAGGCTGAAACATGCCTTTGTACTCTTTTTTTTTTTTTCCAGCATCAGCTGTTGCTTATGCTGTCACGGACCAATCGTTACGAACTGCGTGAAGCACGATTATGGGGTGAATAGCAGTAGAAATTCTAGTCCGTAATCGTAATCTCTTAGCTCATCACAGGTTCAAGATAAAGCCTTTATTCATTCTCCAGTAGATTCGACCAGCTTGACGGAGTCCTTCAACCTGTTCTGTCCCGAGCCCTAGCCCCTTCTGCGAACTTTTGACCATACCCTATCGAATTACACAACACCTCACCTCAGCAACCGGTGCTCAATCTGAAATCTTACTTCCTCTAACAAACTGCATGTGTCTTTCCCATCTTTCCCTGAAGAGAATGCGTCTCATTCTATTCCATATTAGTGATTCCTAACCTGACAGAAATCCAATAACTAAGTCCATGGAGGGAGACTGACCTTGTATTCGGGATGAGCACTATCACTCTTGCCCAGAGCTGTTAGATGCTTGTTGATATACGCTTCAAACCTCTTGGAGCTCTCCTTATCCATGCCTTGGAGAAGCCGACAACAAAGGGCAATGTCGCTTATCAGCGAGTCGCACCGGGACCGTGTGAAGTCCTCCCTTACAACAATCCTCAGCATCTTGACCCCAGACTTGGGAGCCATAGTGTACGCTGGAACTACCCATCCCCGAGATCGAAGATGATGAGCAAGTGCAAACTCATCGTAATGCCTGCCCTTCTCGTCACTGCCGTCGTCCTTGGGTGTACTGAAGCGGAAGGCAACAAGTGGTAGGCCTGCCCCGTTGCGCTCTGACATAATGACGAAGCCCTGCTTCTCGATGGCGTCGGCGAGGTAGTCGGAATTACGGGTGAGATTGCTCATGATACTGTGGTAGCCGTGTCTACCGAGGCGGATGAGTTGGTAATATTGGCCGATGACCTGGCATGCGCTTTTAGAGAAATTAAGGGTAAAGGACGACTGATTGGCACCAAGATAGTTGATATTGAAGACGAGTTCTTGGGGAAGATACTCGGGAGCCCGCCAGATAATCCAGCCTACACCGGGGTAAACAAGGCCATACTGTTAAATAGGTTAACAGGAATAACAGTCACGGCTGCAATGAATGACAGTACCTTGTGTCCAGACACGTTGATGGACACTACCTTTTCACATCGAAAATCCCATTCTAGCTCGGGCACAACAAAAGGCGCAACGAAGCCGCCACTTGCAGCATCAACGTGAATGGGTACATCGACTTTGCGGTCGATAAGAAGGTCATTCAGCGCCTTGATGTCTTCGTACTGGCCAGTGTAAGTCGTCCCAAGGATGGCACAAATACCAATGGTATTCTCATCGCAAAGATCAACAGCTTGGTCGGGATCAATAACGTAGCGATCAGGGTCGCAATAGATAAACCTTTCTTCGATCTCAAAATAACGCATTGCTTTCTCCCAGACGACCTGCACGGCCGACGACATGATCATGTTGGGCTTGTCGGCCGATTTTCCGTCAGCAAGACGACGCGTCTTCCAGCGCTTCTTCATAGCGAGGACGGCGAGCATGATGGCTTCAGACGAGCCAACAGTAGAGGTACCCACGGAAACGCCAGCCGGGGCATGAAAGAGGTTTCCGATGATGCTGACGCAACGGTTTTGGATGTCAGCAGATTGGGGATATTCTTCATAATCGATGAAGTTTTTGGAAAAGGACTCGGTCATAAGCTTCTCGACTTCATCTTCCTGTGATGCCATGCTGGTTAATATGTCTGATGACATTGGCAGATATGGAGATGGACTGAGTTACCATGTAAGTGGTGACAAAGGACGCCAAGCTTTGAACGAGTCAGTAAAATCGCAACAGGCATACCAAGCACATAATTACATACTTGAGGGCCGGGTTATTATCCAGGCTGAGTTCATCCTTGATCAGGCGGTATGCAATGTCGCGCGGCATCTCACCATTTGGTAGCTGATGGCGGGGCAGCTCCATGCATGCGAACCGCGAGCCATAGTCGCTTGTCTTGAAGGTATCATCCTCGTCGGTGGAGAGCTCGACACGAGGCGCCTTGGCTGGCTGAGTTTTGTGGGAGTGAACAGTGGAGAGATGAGACATGGTTATTGTTGATGGCGGTTTGTGTCCGTCTTGAGAGTGAGTGGTTGCTGGTCAAGATGTGCACTCGATGATATATGGGTTCGGAAACTTTGGTGGATCGTGTCGGTAAAAGTTCATGACGTATAAATGTACCAAGGTGCAATTCCGTCACTGTTACGTCGTGATGCTGATTTGGGTTTGCGGCAGTGATTCTGTATGTCGGCAAGTCGGCAAGTGTAATAACCAGTGGCTACTGTAGGTTACGGTTAAGGCTGCAAGAAGTGCATCAGAGGCTTGGGTGCCTTTGGGAAAATAATTCCTAATATTTAAAGAGAAGCTGATCTGTGGCTGGACCTCCCAGTTAACGTTGGTTGGGGAAAATAACCCGATTGATGGGAAACGGAGTTGGACGCCGATGTCCAAGTTCGACTCTATAGTAGCAACCGCTAAAGAAGGTGCGCCTTACTTAATAACTAATTTTTTGCAATACTGCAGATAAACATCAATGATTAGCACTGTGCAGCGGTCTTTGCCAATGAAGGGGGTACGAAACAGGGCAGTGAAATCATTCATACGCAGTGTGCTGTAATAACCTCTTTGAAGGATGAAAATTATAATGTTATGGGAGACACCCTATGGAAGCGGTGATTGTGCGCAGTAGGCGGTCCTGGCCGCGATTCAATGGGGTTCATATTGATGATTTACATAACATCAAACACTGTTATCCCTCCCTAGCATAGCACTCCTATAAGGTATGGGTTTTGCTAAATTCAGTAATTAGTAATTAATAATATTATTTACATGGTTTCTGGTCCTGATTAAGTTGGTAAGGCGTTCGGTTATCACGGATCAATAACCTGTGTGCTGCAATGATCTCCCTGCCGCTTGCCAGGGACGGCTAGTCTTGCTACAAGAAACGGCACAAATATTGACAACCATAGCTGCCGTTCACAGCACTTAATCGCCAAGTAGGTTTATCAGCAATTCTTTTGCGATGCATTCACGACATCAAGTCACCTTTGACGAGCACCCATTACGATTGTCGGTAACAGATGCAAGACTCAGCTTAGACTACCCTAGGGCCCTTGCGCGGACGAGAGGTTCACATTCTCAAAAACAATGGCAGCCATTTCCCCAAGCAACTAACTAATATAGATAACTAACTTTGAATAGAAGGAAGTGCTTGAGCTCAAGATCATATGGCAGGCACGAATTGAAGCGATTCGTCTATATGGATGGTCTAACACATGTGGCACGTCTGCCAGGAGAGCTAATCCAAGGTCTTGCTTTGGTACTTGATGGTAACGCTCGTACTCAGCAAGTTTCCAACATAATGGCTCAGACTGGCAAGAGATGTCGTCAGGAGTAGGATCCACGACGACGCGTGAGGTTGCTATTTATTTCACTCCTACAATGTCAAGTGGTTTGGTACTAATTGTCGCCCTTCTCATCTGCATCCGCCTTGCCATGCTGCTCAATATGCTCAACTGTCGCCTCTACCTTTTCAGTCATCAGCTCCTTGACACCCTTGAGGCAAGCAACAGCAACAAGAGCCAAGACAGCAAATGGGATAACGCTTGACCAAGCTAAGCGATAGGCATGCGCATATTGCCATCTGCTTTCTGATATGGCAGCATTCCACACCGCACTGTTGGCGCCCTCGATATCACTGGACCCGATTTCCCCAGTGGCCAGAGCCTGCAACAAGGCCGGCACACTCTTTTGCGGCAGTCCTGCAGCCACAGCCGCCTTCCCTACAGCAGGAGCATAATGTGAGTTTAGCCTTCCGTTGATTATGGCATCGAGAACAGCAGATCCAAATGCTCCGCCAATTGCGCGAATGGAAAAGGCAAGTCCGGTAGCCGTGGACAAGTATGCGTGAGGAGCCGTGAATTGAACGCAAGCGACCAGGAGGGTCAAAGGTCCCGATTGTCCAATGCCCGTAAGGACATTGAGGACGTGCTGGACGGTGTTCCATGATGGTCGAATGGCGGCGTAGCAACTTGATCTATTGGGTTGTTGTTAGAGGAGCAAAGGTGGTGTGTGTGGATATGGACCTGACACTTACACAGCAATGAAGAAAGTAAACGACATTATGAGAGGAGACTTGAGATCTTTAAACCTAGTGGCATAGAGCATGATAGGGATCGAAAGACCGAGATTCACTAGCGTGAAGCCGAGGATCCTGACCGAAATTTGCCATGGGTCTGTCTCGAAGCCTAAGTGAAGGATGATCTGTGGCACTATGGAGTTAACAGCCGAGTAAAAGACCCAGCCCTCCACTCCAAAAGCGAACACAGAGAGGGCAAAGTTTGCGTTTTGCTGGAAGAAAATGTGGGCCACGAGGCCGTCGGATCTTCCCTTCCATTCTTGGAGACACACAGAGCGTTAACAATATCCCAAGGTGGTAGTATCTTCAGGTAGGCACTTACCGTATAAACCAAAGAGAACAAATAAGACCAGACCAGCAACGAGGGGGCCAATTACGTGGGCATCAGACCACGAATAGCTCCCCCCTGCCCAGTTCAGGGCTAGCAGCATGAGCGATACACTGCCGATGTAGAGGACAGACCCAATAGGGTCACAGGCCCACAGGCACTCCCTGATAGTCATCCGAGGATATTCAGTTCGCTTGGGTGGCCAGTAAAAGATAAACAGTGCCAAGGAGGTAGCCCCGTGAAATGCAGCCTGCATCCAAAAGATGTACCTCCATCCAGATGCGTTGGCATTTGTGACAGCCCCAGCTCCCAAAGAGCCGATGCTACAGATCATGTCAACAAGATTGAAAAGAGTATGACTCATGACAGAGAAAGACTCACATGCTACCAACAGCGCCGCCGATAAAAGCCAGTCCATTTGCAATCGGTCGATACTTGAGAGGTAGGATTTCCGACGGGATGGCCTGAACGATGGAAATCGTAGATAGCGTCGTCCCAATCAAGATACCGCCTCCGATGAGAACGCTCATAGAAGTTGCCTTGGCTGACATGACAGCTCCGGCAAAGGCGATGAGAGGCGGAACTGAGGCGAGATATTTGCGGTCGAGGACGTCAGAAAGACGCCCGACAATTGGTGAAAGCACGCTTTGCATCAACAAAGGACCCTGCATCAGCCGTTAGAGAGCAACCCCAGAGTGAATCAATCATAGGAAGTGGTACTTGGATAATCCATCCGGCAACAGCCCCGTCACCCAGGTCACGAACAATGAATGCGATCACTGATCCAGCTGCAACCACGACAAACACCTGGGCCATGATGCTGGACGGTCTGTTGTTAGAACCAACAAACAGTCAGAGGGAGGGAGGGAGGAGAAAGACTCACGCAAAGCAAGTACAAAATACCACAACCTGTTTTTATCGCTTGGTCAACACCCATTCAATCCGCGTGGCTCGCTGGGATGGTTGCTTACCCATGATCTCCACCCGAGCCTGATATGGTAGGCATCCTCAACAGCAGCCTCCTGAATTGGGGTAACGTCGAGTTCCTTTCGATGCGGTTGCGATGGTGGTGCCTCGTCAATGTTGACAGAGGGCTTGTCGTCAGCAGAGTTCATTTTTTTTTTCTTTTTTTCGTCTTGATGTACTGTCATACCAGGTCAGTGCCAAGCCCGCACGCCGCTTAGTCGCATACCCTTTATATCTTTTCAGTTGGCGACCGAAGCCAACAGGGGGCTTTGACGTATCCGAGGCAACAGGAAATTACCCCTCTCGGTGTTGCATCTCGCTTGGCTCGAGCTGGGATAAATGCGTCCTCGGGTTGGCTGGAGACTCTGAATGGCTTCTGGCCCTTGCCCCTTTGAGTCTGGGGAAATCTCGGCGAGAATCGGCAGTTGTACCAGGCAGATAGTGCGGGGAACCTTCTTGCAGCACTATTGGATGCTCTAATTCACGTGGCACTTTTGCCTCGTGGCCCACCAACGCTTCTCGTGCTTCCCCGTGGGGGTGGTGGTTCTCGGTTCTGTCGCGTGATGCCTTGAGATGTTTTGACGTGATAGTCCATCTTAGGATAACCCATGATTCTTTTCTAGTCCCGGCCACATCCAAGTCACCGCATCAGCCTGACCGGGCTACTGTCCGCTTGTAGTTAGAGCTTGCGGTGATGATGGCCGGCTCGGACGTGCCTTGTGCAACGCAACAGACATCTGTGTTTGGGCGATATGAGCTGTTCTGATTTGAAAACCAGTCTCTTCCTTGACTTGCCCCCTTTCTTCATCTGTGCATTTTCAACGTCAGTGACACTTTTGTTGCCGAATAACAGAGTATCTACTGTACGAGGAACACAGTTCAGCATGTGGCAGCATTGAAACTCCATCATGCACTGCGATGTTACGGTGTTACCAACACTACTTACTGTGTCCAGCTTGTAGTGATGGGGGAATGCCATAGATGCCATAGAAGGAAATATCAACGCCGCCTCGACACGGAACTGAAAGGAGCGGTGCACCTCGGTGTCTTCTACGGAAGGGACGGCATTGGCATCTCACAGAGGCAGGCTGCTTTACGGCTAGAGGTGGAGCAACGGGTCTTTCTAAGGAGAAACCGGCAACTTCTACGAAGTAACTGTCTTCATTGTCACAGAACCTTAGTGAATCGTATGGTCGAGCTGAGTAAAAAACACTTCTATGGGGAGAAAGGTATCCGAACCAGGCCGCGCAAATATAAAGAACTCAGCAAAGATAATTACCCAGTGAGGATTGAACGACAAATGAGCCATACGCAACGTTTATAACGCAGTTAGGGAAGAAGATGGGTTTTTCACCGAGCCCAACAGGGCCAATGGTTCAAGCAGATCGATATTATACACAGAAACAGGACATCAAGAATAATCTTCCCGTCACTTGGTGAATTTCGCCGCTAGGACATTAGTGCTTACCAGGTTACTTGAGGGAAGAGCCTAAAGGACAAATGGACTTGAAAGACTGACTCTTAGTTGCGTGAGGAGCTATATAGGGAGAAAGCGGCATTCCAAGTTACAGTTCTGGGGCACAACTGTACCAACAGCTAGCAGCTCAAACCATAAGGGAAATTCCCACGGGAAACCCGGAATGCCGACCACGGCCAAGCAAACTCACGTAGTACCCAGGTACAGGGCAATAAGCAGAATTTCCATGAAAGCCGCATTTCTCAAGTTTTAAAGGGCAGGGACTTATCTATGACAAAAACATAATAAAATGATGAAAAGGAAGTAGCACCATATAGTTCTTGGCCCTTATGTCGCAGAATACCTATGCAAGCGTCTTGGTCATGTTAGAGGTGTACACATCGAAAAACATCCTCACCATACAACCGATGCATCGATGGAATCACCTTAAAGGACTCAGGAAGAATTATTTGAATGGCTTTATCAAGTTAACTATCTAATCAGGAAACAAAAGAAATTATCACATATAGCTATTCTGCGCCGACATTCTCGCATCTTGCAAACTTTCAAGTTCCTCTGCAATCTCCCCTTGAATTTTCCCTTTGACTTCTTCCTTTATTTCTAATCTTACCCTGAAAGACGGACCTACGCTCCCTGTCATCGAGCCTCGGAATGTCTATTCTTTTCTGCCTATCAGTCGCTGCTGATCCCGACCGGCGAAAGCTTTACCAACTACTTGGTGTCTCAGTGCTCACGAATGGCCGCATCAAGGAGGCCATAGTCAACACACACGACGTCATAGATTTCAACCCAACGACCTAACCCCGGCAGTACTTGTATCGCACGCTGAATTCATACACAATAACGGTGGCTGGGAGACGAGGACGATCACAAAATAGCGCCTGGATCAAGTTCCTCTACAGCAGTCTCGGTATTTAGGTCATCCCCCGAATTAGTGACTTGAGGCTCGTTATTAAGCAGTACCCGAGTCAAAAATGGCTTGTTATGCTCAGAGACGGTTGCAAGTCTACGAAGATTGTGTCGGAAGTAAGAAGTTGGCTGAGGCTATCGGTTCCGCCCGGGTCATGTGCACGGGAAGCATTACAAGGGAACAGATACGGCATGTCTATGCCCCCCCGACCACCTCACAAAGGACTTTGGGCCCGTGGCGCCGTTTATCGAAATCCCTGAGTCGGAGGATCCCAGGTGGAAGCCGTTGCTGAAGCTCATAGGGGTGAAGGTGGAGGCCGATTTTGATTTCTACCTCGCCTCCTTGAGACATGCAAAGAACACAGGTAATAGCAGCGTGGAGTTGATTCGACGTTTGATGCACGAGCTTGAAGAATGCGGCAGCTCATCTAGCTTAGGGTAAGCGAAACCCTGATGCATGTCGTCAAGATTTGCCTCGTACTGACTGATTCTAGTAGCCCCTTTCGGAAGGACAAGCTGATTCTAGTCCCGCCCAAGGTAGAGGGTGGCGAGCGAAGATGGGTATCCCAAGACGAGTGCTTCTGGCGAGGAGAATCCTGGCTGACTCACTCTGTCGGCCTCGAAAGGCTTTATCCCGATCTCGAGACCTTCTTCCACAACCATCTCAACGTGAGGAACGCCGGCGTTGATCACCTGATCAAGGAAGCAGCCGCAGTTTCAGTTCCTACACTGCCTCAGCCGGCTTTGCCTCGCATCCAACGACTGTTCCTGGCTCTGGAATATCACGTCAAATCCCACGGTCTGGATGAAGGCCAGAAGGAGGCCCTTCTAAGCACCAAGATGTTTCCCACCACTATCACTGCTACGGACGAAACCTACGAGTACTTGCGCTCTGCCACAGTCAACGACCATTGGTTGATTGCAGACCGAAGCTATTCCAGGTAACCGTTTCAGTCGCTCATTCCCGTCCTTGCGTTCGGAGCCGACTCCATTTTGAAGATCATGCTCCTGCTGGTGAAGTTGGGCTTGAAGAACAGGTTTCTTAGCGATCTTGCTGTGAGTACCACTGAGGCACACGGGAGCACGCATCTTGACGAGGATCTTTCCCATAGCTATAGGTCTCGTGGCAAGTATTTCTTTAGGTATGTTCTTTTGTCTTGAGTGCCCCTAGATGATGGCTATGATTATGCTAATCTGTTATTTTCTTAGACTTATGGGAGAAGGTATAGATAACAAGCAGGAGTTACGCTGCTGTTTGAGCTAACTCTAGCTCTTCACCTCAGATAGAGTAGTGCAGAGCTGGCGAGTAACTCTTAATATCAAATAGGTTGATAGCTCCTTCTCCGAGGGCACCGCATTCCTGAAGTGCGACTATGCTGGGGATCTTCGCGTATATCTGCGGTCGGGGTACGAGAAGGAGGCGTATCCTTGTGAGCTGGCAGAGCAGCTGAGGAATTTCTTCAATATATCTATCGAGCATAGGGATCCCGTCATGATGGCGCTCAAAGATAGAAAAGAGAGGTTCGATCGCATATTTCAAGAAAGGGACATTGCTCCGTTGCAGGAAGACTCCCTTGAGTCGGGCGAGCTTTACGGCGAAGAAGGCGAGTACAGGCCTGTCCAGAATCCAGCACCAAGCAAGAAGAGTCGCCTTAGACTCACCGATGGCTCAAGGTTCAACCGCCTGCTCAGCTATACCAGATTCAGCCCATTATTCTTTAAGCAAGTCGAGAACGCAGGTAGCTCTTTGCCAACATACGATGTAGCCGTTGCTTGTGCCACGCAAAACGCCCTCGGACGACCAGTAGAACTTCGAGCATTTGCTGGCGCCATGACCTTACCCTCGGCAAAGGGGGCGTTGAGAGATCTGGAGTTCACTCAGAAGACCGGTGCGGTGATTGGCACTCCTATCGGGCACCGCCACGCCCTAGCGCCCGCACAGCCCTCTGGGGCCTGCCGGCTGGCTTCTGGTCCTGATGGTCTTGGCCGTCGAGATTTGAGAATAGTCAAGCCTGGCGACAACTTGACGTTGACCCTTGAACATGTCACGAAGTTTCACCGCAAAAAGGTCATCTGAGTGGTAGGCTGATGATACCTTCCTCCTAGGTGAATCTTGTGTGTATCGGCCGTTAACTTGCCAAACCAACTGGCTTTAGGTCTCTTGCGACATGGTCCAAAGGCATGAAGTAGGATTGGATACCCGGCAAGAACGGCAACGAGGATGGGGCTGAGCTGGGTGGACTTGGACAAGACAATACCGGCCCGAGCCTTTTTCCGCCACACAGCCTGAACATAAGATGCCAAGAATCGCCTGTTATCCATTCATCCTCCAGCTCAACACCATCGTCAGTGACGGTGACAGTGACAGCAGCAGTCTTCATTGCAAGCCCAGTTATCTTGCCCAGCCATTTTTAAACATCATCTATCATAAAGTCCGAATTCAATGTGGACGAGCTTCGAGAGCACATCATGATCGCTCTCGATGAGGAACAAGCCAATCGCCAAAACGGCTGGTTCTCAGCTATAACGACACGATTGAACGATGGAACAGCCAAGGAGGCCTCTGAATGGATTGCATTCGCTATAATGGCGACAGTTGCCCTCATATCTTTCAAAAAAATTCCCTGGAGCAAGAGGAGCAAATGCCGCTTCCACATTTTCCCTCTCATCGCCACGCTCACTTCGGCCATCTGCTACCTACTTCTTGCTTTGGGCTATACGGGAGAGCACACATGCAAAGAATACCATCTCGCGAATCCCAATGCCACAGATGAGCCAGATGACTGGCAATCAGGTTCTCTTGAAGGCGGGACAAATCTCAAAACCTGTCGCCAGTCCGCCGGCCTTGATCAGCCCGAGTGGAGCCTTCCCCTGATGCTCTGGATATGCCAATTTGTCACTCAGGCTGTAGGCTCGTTCTCCAGCGGCTCAGCTGCATACAGCATCATGGCCATCCTGAACAACGACAGATCATCGGACTCGGACGAGTGGAATCTTGTCCTCAAGTTCTGGCCGTACGCAACAGCGGCCTTCTTCATTGTTCGGAGCACCTACCAAATGATTACGCACAGAAATACCGACGCGCGCAGATTCTTCTTTTCCTTGGCTGCATATGTGTGTGCACTGTATGGTATACGCACGGCGTGAGTTCACTCCTCCTGTCCATCTTGCGAGCAAAGCTAACATTCTAACAAGCGTCTTCTGGTGGGCAAACAGACGTGTCTTTCCCTCAAACATTGAGTACATCATCTACGCCATCATCGATGTTTTGCTCCACCCTGCCACTTGTCTATGGCTCTTGGAAGTTGAGGTGCCCAACGTTGGAATTGATTATGATGTGGACGTGATCCAACATGTCGCGCCGGCTTTTGACCTGAGCCAGGCGTTTTTGTTCCTGCGTATGGCACAGGTCGCGATATGGTACCATAATCAGGGTTAGAAGTCCTGATAATCGCACCAAGACTGACCGCATACAGGAATTAAGCCACAATAGTGTTATTGAATCAATGATGGTTGTAATGTTTGATGGAAACACAAAGTCTGTCATAGTATCCTGAATCTCACTCTTCTCTGATGAGCTCGCCCCCCTGTTCCCCATGACACTTTTCAACACTTGACTTCGTCTCCTCATCTAGTTTCACCCAAGATGAACCATTGTAGCCTGGCCGGCCCCGGTCGTAATTAGTGGAATCGTGGTGAGTATATTGCGCATTGGCCAGAACCGCTATCCACATCGAGCCACACTTGTAAATAATCAGCATGAGGTCCTGGAGGGCTCGTACCTTCTCCGAGTGTCTGCGAGAGATGCATGATTGGATAACATCAGTGCAGCACGTTGTCTTTGTGGGCATGGCGGTAATATTTCCGTGAGTATAGTCCAGCACTGGCCTAACAAGCTTGGAGATCAATCCTTGGAGGTCCTGAAGCCCTGCCTCTTTGACGAATGCTTCGATGCGGTCCAACTCGGCCCGCTGAAAATCGAGCACAGTCTGACCAGCGCTGAACTTCAGCCTGTGGTTTCGTGTAATGAACTGAAATGTCGGCGGCGAAGTCAGCTTGTCAGGGCATACGGCGTAGTCCGCCGACGGTATTAGTCGGCTCACCAGTGCCACCGGGAGATGTATCAAGTTGCTCAACTGCCACCAATGGGTAAGAAGAATGGCAGGCCCAGTAGTGTTGAATGGATCGCTATCCGAGCACCGCTGGAGTGTTGCCACCAGACCGATGTAGACCGATCTCAGCGCCTTGAAAGAGAAGTCGCCGCCTGTCAAAGAAGGAATTACGTTGCTCACTTTCCCATAACCAACATCCGGCCCAATATCATCAGGTTGTGAAGAGCGTAGCTAAGACCGCCCGGCACTAAGCTTTGCTCATTGCCGGGGCTGTCGTTCCACACATGAGCAAAAGCAGCGTCGGCCATTCTGTACCGCGCCATAGTGGTCAAATCATCCCAGACCGCGATGCAGAGCTGAGAGAGTAGCTTCCTATAGTCCTATAGTGCTACCTTGACTTTGATGGCGGTAAAGTTGAAAGCCACGGCGGTCACGATGTCAAGCAGATGAGTGTTGAGGTTGGCATCGCCAGCATCGTGGCCATAGACAGTAGCGTACGTATGGCTAATTCTCTTACTAAGGTTTGGATCGAAGGTGCCCGTCGGGTAGTCGTAAGAGAGCCCATAGACCAAGGACAGTTCCGCGGTAGACTCTTTGGTCGTAAGACGAAGACATGGCAAAGACGGTCATGTTACGCATGGCTCCAAAGACACGCTCACGATCGCACCTACCCTCATAGGCAGCGTTTAGACAAGTCGCGTAGCTACTGAGCGTTGGTGGCAGGATATCACCTTTGAGAGCCACCTTGGGGAAAGGGGCATCCTTTATAGATGTTCGCAGCCCGCCGACTTCGGTATCGAGGCCAGTGACCATGGTCTCATCCCTCATCTCTAACTTTTTAGCTGCAGTGTAATAGAGCTCGATGCAATACACGACGACGCTCAAGACCCTAGTATTTCAAAGTGCTACGATGGCAAACAGCTGAGAGTCTTTGGAATTCCCTTGGATGGGAATTTGGCCCTAAGAATTAATTGCAGGCAATTCTATCAGTTCATATCAATTGGGGTCCCGGGGTCACCGTAGGCATGTTGAAAGGTTGACTGCGAGACTCTGCGTCCAGTCTATAATAAGAGTCTAAACTAGGGCGGCAGGTGACTACTTGGGGATGATAGGTTTGGGGTGCCCTTCCCGGACGAGATCGATGACCCAACTTATCATGTGTGACCAAGACGAACCTGAGACTTCCCTCGCCAGATCATCCACTAAATACCTTGCCCATGATTCGAGAAACCAGCAATGGCGCCCTGACAGGTGTATCAAGGCGGTGTAGTGTGCTAGGATCACGAGTGTGGCCGGATGATTGCGTCTTGCTAAGTCAAGAAAACCAGGCAAAACCAACGTCGGCCAGAAAAAGACAGCTCTGATCTCCGGTGGTGCCCCCAGGGCCCCGTCTTTGCGTAATGCAGTAATAGAGACGACGAGGGCATCAGTGGATGCGATAAACAGCTGTGTCGTACTCTTGTAGAAGTCCGAAGGGGCCGATAGCATCGTCCGCAGATCGGACAGTCGATCAAGGAGTGTTTTGAGTGAGTCAGTGGATCCATCACTGGGATATGGGCTGAAAAGTTCTCTCAGGGGCCCGGCAAGAATATGATCCTCCGACGATCGAAGAATGGTGCCTAACCCACCCACGAGTGACAAGATATCAATCAATGTTTTGATCGCCGTTTGACTCTCGTGGTGCTCCCCACAGCTTGGAGACGCGGCAAAGGCACTCACCGTCAGGAAAAGCGACGTGCCAAATAAAGCATGGCAGTTCCCCGCGTTGATCGAGCCTGCTAACGCATCTCTTATACCCCTAATTGCCAGGCTTTGATGTCTGGAGGCATGCAGGACATAGGAACTGCGTTTTCTAGGGTGGAGGTACGCCAGGTGAAATGCCGAAAAAGCCAAGATTTCATGTAGAAAAAAAGGGTGAGAGAGGGCTTCCCGAGGTACCTCAAGTTGCAATGTAGAGGATACATGTGTCGAGAAAGATAGTGTACTGTATGCGACAGAAGAATAGTGATACATAAGCTCCATATCTGAGATCCAGTGACCTCCAACTTTGGTCGGCATAGACGCTGGTGAAGATGAGGGCATGGGCATTGGGTAGGGAGTGGTGTGTTCGGTACCATGACGCTGGCAGGCGGTACATGGAACGCATTCGTCACACTGGATGGGTGATGAAAATTAGCCAGCTGCCAGAGCCCGGTGATTTGAGGCGGGCTTACCTTGACGCGTCTCTTCTTGCATCTCAAGCAGCCAGTACGAGACTTTGTATGACCTACTCGTCTTGATTTCATGGCGACGCGCTAATGAAAGTGTTGTTTGACCTTAAGGCTCCGGTGGGTTTTATCGCTTGGCTGTGTACCTTGCCGAGCGAGCAGGAGAGAAAATATGAAGCGAGGAGTGGTCGAAAACGAATCCGAAACTGAGTGGACGAGGATGGGTTGAAGTTCCGCATCTCAATTTGTAGGGTCAAGGGGGGGTGCGTCGGCCACAGAGGGGATTGGAGACTGATCTGGCTGACGAGGCCGAAGGCTGATGCACTGCCACAGTCTTCTAATCGCATACCAATTTGGTAGTGTCTCTCCCTCATTTTCCGCTTCCTCTAAATCCAACCAATGGTGGTGCTATCTTCGCGAAGCCGAGATGTAAACGAAAGCGAGGCACATGCATCCGAGTCTGGACTTGGGGGGTAGGCGGAACACGGCCAGAAAAGCCACCAGCACTCCTTTAGTGGAGCATCCTGGTGCCTTTGTTTGAACTTAAGAAGGGCACTGGATATCATGATGTCCCAGATCTATCATCACTATCTCTTCAGCTTTTTCTTCGTCCAACCTACCAACCCGGTCCAAGATGTCTTCCTCCTCGGGCAGTTACTACCATTATGAACCCTCCTTACCTGCTGCGGTTGTATTCAGCTGTCTGTTGGAAGCGAGCAAAGGCGAAAAGATGTCAGTGACGCTGGAGAGGTCAGAGAAATCGGCTGGTACTCTCATAGCCGGAAGTCCAAGCCCAACTGACTCGGGGGCATCGTGAAGCCAGACCCGGTCGAAGATCTGGGTTGTCTCAGGTCCAAACGTTGTCGGGACTTGGAACTCACCGGTTTCAAAATTAGACAGACCAGCCGTAGTGAGATCCCCGATGGGCATCATGGACATGTCTATCTTTCTTGGGTCTGGGACTTCTCCATCAGCGTAACCTCTTCAAGCGGGCAGAGTCATCAACAACCTGGAACCTGAAGTGATGAGGCATCATCAACCTCATCAAGGTCCATGAGAGATGAGAAATCAAAATCGCACGGCTCAAAAGTAGATTTTCGAGACTCTCTAGAAAGTGTCAAGCCTCAGAGTCGTTTAGATGGGCATCTTATGGCAAGGAGGGGATTTGAGAATCCCAAGGATCTGAAGGAGGAGGCATCTTGATAGATGAGCTGCATGTCTGTTTGAGGGACGAGAGGACATATGCGACATCATTGATGACAAGAACGAAGTAAAAAGTAGTACAAGTTAGAAAAAAGAATGTACATCACTAGCTCAAGTCTAGTCGTACTCCATAATGTGACTAGAGCGATAACATGATAACATGCCACAGAGATGATACCCTCATAACCGTCCTGTTCTCCTCGGATTTCCATACCAACCGAGATCCATAATGCCGAGAGCCTTGGGACTTCACCTGGTTACTCCAAAACACGGAACCTAGGTCCGGTCACACCGATATCCCAGCGAACTTCTACCCGATCACCAACACCGACATACTCGACTCCAATGAGCTGTCCAGTTGGGCAAGGGATCTTTGGCCAACCCTGATAGTCTATAATCCAGGTAGCGTTTCCTGGCTTCGGTACCAAGATACGACCAACATGGTTGTCTCTACTCTTGGCTTCTGCCCACTCAGCAATATCGGCAACGGAGGATGCCCGGAAACCACTGGGGGGGTCCGACCACGTGAAGACGTCGAGAGTCTGTGTGCCTGTGGACACATCTCGGTCCCAGAGCTCAAAGATGAGCTCACAGGTCTTGCCCTCCGTGCTTTGGTCGAAGTCAAACGTGACAATGGTAGTTGTCTCGTCGGCAGCTTTGCCGTTCTTGACGATGAGAAGCTGATCCTGTGGATCTTGGACGATGTTGCCGCTCTGGACCCAGCGTCGGTAGGTTCCCGCTGGGAAAATGATGTCGTCAAATTGGCGGGTTTCAAGGGCTGGTGCGGCCAAGGAGACAGCTGCGGTGTAAAGGAGGAAGACAAGAGGCTTCATGTTGGTTTTAGAAGGATGGAGAATTTTGAATTGGAGGTTGATGCAAGCGGTTGAAACGGTGATTTGCGCCTTGGCATCGAGACCAAGGCCAGGATGTTACCCTACACGTACCGCGTGGCTCAGTAAGACGGGCTAACTTGAAGCCACTGCTCTGCACTTCGACAGGGAGATGCATCTCGATCCTTATGCAGGTATATGTTGGCACGACTAATTGACTAGGTACCGCCGCCTCTGAGGATATGCTTGTCCCAATGTCGTCCACTGTCACAGAGTTCGCATCAACATTGACACTCCTAAGAGCCAAGCAACCAAGATATTCTAACTTGAACTTACGAGTAAGTTCAGTCCTGCCATATGTAATAGTGTTCGCTAGCATTATCACCGATACTACTTGTCTTGACATATGCTGTAGCCTTCGCTCTGATGCCCTTGAAACTCGACGCCTCGTCCTCTAAACGCCGCCATTCCCCCCCGCCGATCTTTACGGATATTATACCCTGCAGCTTTGCGTGAGTTTATCATTCTGCGTTCCTCCCATATTTATATGCTCTCCTCTAATCGTGTGGGTTGTTGGCCGCTAGAGGCATTGCCAGCGGGCTGACTTTGGAAGCACCGTGACTGTGATTAAAGCCTTGGGTAAATAGTTTCCGAAGAGGCGGGAGCGATTCTGCTTTGACTGCGAATACGTTATGGACGGTGAAAGATATGTTACATGAGGCTAGTCGGCAATAGTCGTCCCGGAGACTTAAATAGGACAGCACAGCAAAATCGCGGTACATCGCAACATCCACGCTCGGACGTAGACCCTTGGAAGTTAGACCCCCGGAGCCGGGGCAAAAATAACAAGAGAAAGAAAAATAGCAATGATGGCATGATACAAGTTCTCTTGGGCTCAAGGGTTGGGCTCTCCATAAAGGTATGGTCAACGACGAATGGCTACTTACGTTGCCCAATTTTGGTCGATCTCAGATTCCTTCAATGAATGACACTGAAAACACTTGTATATGGGTGAATTTAGAGAAGCTACTAGTTATTGGCAAATCCTCTCACAGGCGCCCGCACCTCTCCAGGATGCTGTGATTCAATGTGTCTGGCGACGTTTCTCTCCCGTGGCTTGCCCGCTCTCCTACCAAGTGAATGCTTACAACCTTCGACAGGGCACCAGAAGAGGATCAGATTCGGAACAGAATCGGGGTGCTTGGATTCTTTGTGATGAGTAAGGTCCTTCTTGTACCGGAATCCTTTGTCACAGCCCTGTTCTGGGCAGCGGAACGGGCGAGTGTGTTTTTTCATGTGGGTACTTTCAGGGTCAGTATTGATTGTAATGAGGAATGCCAACGATCGTTCTTACTTGAGCTGATGTGGTAACGCAAAAGCCTGGCCGCATGCATCACAGATGAGAGGCCTATTGGTCGTCGAGGCTGGCGGCGCTTGTGGGATATTGTCAGCAGCCTCTGTTTCGATGTGTGACGGTAGAGACTGGACAAAGGCGTCGTTACCCTCAAGAAAGATCTGATCACTCGCATCCCCCGTCGGCTCATCTCCATCCTGACCGGCAGCCTCAGTCTCATGATCTGGGAGCGGCCCAGCATTTCCAATAATCAACCAGGCGGGATCAACGGAGTCAAACGGAAGATAGTGTTCGTGATTATTCGACCCGCTGGCCCTTGACTGGTCGGAACTAGAGATAAAAGGAGCGCTCTAGAAAACTGAGGCTGAGGGGACCTGCCTGGAACAGAATCAAAGATGAGAGTAGAGACGGGGAAGAACCGATGTGATCAAATAAAGAAAGGAAAAACGGAAATTAGTTCCCACAAGGGGTTGGAAAAGGAGTGCCGTTCCAACGCCGGGGTTGGCCGTGGAGAGAAGAAGAGAAAAGTATGCCCTTCACGGTGGAAAACCAGCCATTTATGCTCCAAGAAGTCTCTGGTAACCCTTGGCTCTGCTGTACGTAGGCCAAGGGCGGTGAATACGCTTAGAGCTCAGCTGGACTGTAAATCCTGTAAGCGGTCGCATTCAGGACGATGTGGCTACTAACGCCTTGCTGATGATTGGCTGATGTGGATGGTAGGGCTCAAAATATGTAGGGCGTTACAGTGTGGCTGTCTCTTGTGATGGATGGTTGGCTTGATGCGATGGTAGGGCTCAAAAACGTCCGAGACCGGATGCAGGAGGCCTACCAAGAGATGCAACCTAACAAGACACAGGACATCATCGAAGGGATTTCAGAGTTGGCAGCACAGAGGAATGGTCACTAGGACATCTGATCACTCTAGAGAGCCTCGAAAGCTAAGACAAAGTTGATCCACCGGTCAGATGCCAGGATCCAGTGAGTCTCTAGCCCCAAGCTTTGGCTATAAGAACCCTCGAAGCATCTCGACAAGGCAATGGTGGCACTTCAATCTTCTCTAGCACAAGCCAGATCACTATCACAATATCTCATCCTGCTCAAAATGTCTTCTTGCTTCTGTTGTGACGCCATCCAACCCTTCCGTCCCCAGCGTCTCGACCACGAAGCCAAGTTCACGAGCTTCATGACATGGGTGCGCAAAGAGGCATCCGAGTCCGCAGCCGCGCCTGAGGCTGAGTCAACCGACCTCAATGAGATCCATCCATCTTTCGCAGTCCAGCTCGTGCGCCAGGTGAATTATGGCCCTCTCGAAAGCAAGAGGTATTTCATCCCCCTCTCAGCTGCCGCGGTTGCGTTCAAGGAAGTCGCCGAGAGCGACCTGATCAGAGCCAACTTCCAAAAGCTCAACTCGTAAGTATTTCTTATCAGATTGGGTTTCTTGTAGCTAACCCTTCAAGATAGGTACAAGAACTTTCGGTGTGAGGCACACAACCGGTTCTTCGAGGTGAATCTCTACCAGCGCGATCCTGTCAACAAGCACCACTGGCGAGACAACCTGGCCCGCCCAGCAACGGATATTGACCTGTGAAGGCAGTCAAACATCTACCCGAGTGTGTCTTAAGGGGCTGTGCCCTGGTCATGTTGCCCTGCTTGGACTTGGGGCCGGGGACTTGTCAGGTTTCTCTATGGATATCGTCCGAGGAGTTGAACTAGTAGCAGATAAGGTCAATATATTCGTTATACAGACTTGCACATTCTCTCCAACATGAAAAAAAAGACCGGAAGATGATGCCCTTCTTGAGTTATTTAATCTTACTAATAGGAGTCTCTGAGTCTCTAAGCTGTCTCTGCGAGAAGATAGCTAGAAAGTCAAATCCAAGAGGTGCTTTTATCTAGGGAATTCTAAGAAAGGTGTAGTATAAAGAGCAAATGTATTTAAGTTATAATAATAATTTTCTAATTAGAAAGTTTCAAGCTAATCACTTTTTAATTTATTTAATAACAATTAATATAATATATAAAACTCTTAATTGTATTATTTAGTAATTATCTCTTTTTTTCTAAGGCTATTTCTATTACATTAGACTACTAAAATGCTCATAATGACAAAGCACTGTTGAGCAAGCCGGCTACATGCCAACTACTCCGTAATCGGGAAACAATCGGCCCGAGATTTCCCAATTAGGAAACAGCAGCCCAAACCGGCAAGTGAGGGGAAAAGAGGAAATGCCTCAAATAGCCAGATAGCAGAATACGCACAACAGAATTACAAGGGAATAACAACTGCCTTATGAAATAAATAATAATCTCCTTTAAATTACTTCTTTCAAATTAATTCATCTATCTTATATTTCTCTACACTGCAGCTATCAGCCAGATGGACCAAACCACTAACCACCTTTGTAGTCGATGCCAGATCGGTCTTCGGTTTCCCGCCCTGCCAGGCCCCCAAAAACTCGTGTCGCGATCCGATCCTGGCGGACTAGCCCAATTCACTCCAGGAAGGGATCCCCTCAATCTCTGCAGGCTGAACATTTTCCAGGCCGACTTCAGACTGCACGACACACTGCCGGATCTACCCCAACTTACCGAAGGTGTGGCTGAAGGCTGTGTGTTCTGCGGCTTCCTGCGACCCTTCATAGCCGCTGAAAATGCCACATGGCAAGGCTTGTTTCAAGCTGTGGCCATTGGGTTGTCATACTATTGGGATTATCCGTATGCCGAGAACCGAGCTGGCAAGACCGTGAATAGATGGGTCCTCGAAGCCGCGCTTCTGTTCGAGTCATCAGCTTTACCCAATATCTCTCCAGTTTACGATCCTAGCGGCTTGGCCACATCAACCGGCGTTCCTGCTAACTATTGCTGGCCACTGGCGCGAAAGGATGGTAAGCAGGTAGTTGACCATTCCTGAAGCAAAAGGTATTAATACGAGCCGCCTAGGTGGATGGTTCGGAGAGAGAGTGAGAATGCCAACTCAAGTCTCTGGCTATAGCCTCTCCGAGCAGGCTTTGGACTTTCTGCAATCCAACATTGGTCGATGTGTAACGAGCTGCGGGCACTCTCTTGCGGGGTCGAGGCAACTGTTACCAAATCGCTTTATTGACGTCCGACGGACAACGTTGAAAATCATCGAGACTAATCCAACTACGGGGCAGAGACTGGGTAACGATACTCGCTACGCGACATTGAGCTACTGTTGGGGAAACCAAGAGGAAGGCCTGTCACAACTTCGGCTCACGAAAGACTCACAAATTCGACTTATGACTGGATTCGCGCTGGAAGACATGTCGCCTGTGCAAAGAGACGCGGTCATGGTTGCTAGAGCGCTGGGCATTCCATACCTGTGGATCGACGCTCTCTGCATCAAGCAGGATGACACTTCTGACTGGGAACGAGAGTCGTCACAGATGCATGAGGTATACGGACATTCATATGTGACTATCTGCAATCTGCGAACGAACTCTTGCCAGCATGGGTTTCTATCAATGGAGAATAATTGTTCAGTAGACATTCCATTCATCACCGAGAAGGAGACCGACATCAACGAATGTTACCGACTTGGACCGGGATTCATCTCTCACTATGCCGTCCGAAGCCTCAAGCCAGTGTCCTGGGGCAGCATCGAGTTCACGCACAATCAGTGGAGCAAGCGCGCATGGACATTCCAGGAGGCAATAATGTCAACGCGAATGCTCCTCTTTGGGACGTCTGGCCTCTACTTCAGTTGTAGCGAAGGCCTCATGTGGGAATATGGTCGTGTTCTCGAGAAGCCTCTTCACTTTTCACCTCGCAGCCTTCTCCGTGGTTGCTCCAAAGAAGAGATCTACAGAGAGTGGGAGTCTTCAGTTGCCAAGCAGTACTCGGGCAGACAAGCAACTTACTTGGACGATGTACTCCCTGCCTTGTCTGGCGTGGCTCAGGTCTTTGCCGCTTCGCTGGATGATGTGTATCTGGCTGGCTTGTGGAAGGGTGACCTAATGCGCGGCCTCTTCTGGCGAACATTATCAGTACATGACTCGTTAGCTTCCCTGCTGTACAGACTCAACAGCCCGTATATCGGCCCGTCATGGAGCTGGGTAGGTCGAGGATCGCATTCGGGGACCCTTCAAGTTGCACACTTCGAGCCCGGCAATCCTTTGGCTTTCGCAGGCATACGAGAAAAGTATGCACTTTGGCTCGGATTGAGGCGGCTGAACGCCGAGACTACGCCTGCAGGGCTGGATAAGTTTGGGAAGATATCGGCTGCGACGCTCTCGATGACCGCACCTGTCTATCCCCTCAAGTTTGGCTGCTGTCATGCGCCCAGCGAAGAAGACGAGAAACAGAAGCTGTCCGTGTTTGGAGACTACTGCGTGCTGGGTGAGTTGGGCTTGAAGCTAGGCTTCGGCTACACGTTTGACTTCCACCCCACGTTGGGCGAGGACGAGAGCTGGGTGCGAGCGCTTTCTCTGGTCTTTCTGGGCTCTGTAGCCCGCATTAACCCACACTTGTCCAACGCTTGGCGCTTGTGGCCTTGCGGCTTGATCGTGCACCCGGCCAACGCCGAGGGGGAGTACTGGAGGGTCGGCACATTCGGACCACCCATGGATCATGTACCTGTTGTCACACTTGATCACACTTTGCTCCCGCTGGAGACCTGTCAGACACGGAGCATAAAAATAGTATAGATTATTATTCAGACAAGTTACGTGCGGAGTGCATAACTCTATGCCCCAAGGTATTATTCTCCGGCGATTTGACTAAAATCGCCTCCGGAGTATATAAGTTGCGTTTTGTAGTTGGTGCTCTGCCTCAAGGAACGAAAGGACTATGCCTCAAGGAATGAAATGACGAAAGGACCCTCTAATTCTTCAACCCGTCCCTTCCCCGCCTCTTATTGGTCGGCTTTAGCGACTGCTAACTAGAGAAAATACGGTAGGGCTGGCTAAGGATGCCTTGCAATGTCAGAGAGCGCCCCATCTTGACTTATTTAGTCGTTTCAGGGGCTTGCCTTGCAATATCAGAGAGCGCTCCATTTTAACTCATTCAGCCAAGTTTTGAGGGCTTGCCCCATTCTTAGCTGTTGGGGGCCGCTGCATGTCAGCCGCTAAAGTGAGGGCTGGCTACATCTTCACAGGCATCTAAGCCATCCAGGCACTGGCCATTGGATTCGAGGCTCCTCAGGTGGAGCTCCCCGCGTGGCAGTGCCAGTGCTGGCTGGGTCAGAGATGGCTCGATGCCAGGATGACAATGGGTTCTTCCGATGTGCAGACAAGTTCTCAAGAATGGACTTTGGTAGTTGACAAGGGCCAGACTAGGCATAGGGTATTCGCAGGATGATCCCTCCTCAAGGCGAAGGCAAGAGGAGAAAACGAAAAGACAAGGACGAGTTGAGTGATGAGTTGCCCCAAAGAGGCAGCCAACCCCGCTTGCCCAACGCCGATCGGCAGGGGTGACGATGATGGATGATGACGGGCCCGCCAGCTGAAAGCGAGTGTCGCACGATTGTGCTGTCGCCAGAAGCGTAGCCAACAATCGGGATGATGTTTAAAGTGGCTTGCTTCCCAGCAGCATCAGCCCGTCTATCTCGTCGTCCTCGGCCTCGATCGATATCACCATCCGTCTCGCATAATCGTGAGTTGCAGTCGAGTCACCGCCGTCGAGTCACCACCGTCGGTGAGAGAAGCCGCGATGGCAGCGAACAACGGGTACGACCTCGACATGAAGCCGCTGAGCCAGTCGCCAGAATCTCAGCGTCAGCAACAGCACAAGGACCTCGACGATGACGCTTTATTCACCCATTACTTCTTAAGCGAGGGCCAGCAGCAAGAACAGGACCTGAGCCAGTACCAGCGCCATGAACAGTACTACCCGGGCTACGAAGCAGTGTCAACAACAGCAGCAGCAGCCGAACATAAGTCGATCGCGCCTCAATTCGCCAGCTCGTCGAACCTTGCCTTTCCGCCCGGCTTAGAACCGCCTGCCTTCGCAACACACCTCCAACGGCGGCCCGTGCCAGTGTCGGGACAGGATGTAAAGCAGAAGGATAGAAGGAGAACATGCTGTGCTGGCTGCGGGGGTGGATCATGGTTCAGCAGCCGAAACGGTAGCGGAGGAGGAGGAGGAGGAGGAGGGTGGATTGACGCGTGGAACGACTCGTGGAACGATGCGTGGAACATGTACATCTGCTTCCTGTTCGGGCTTGCCTGCGCCATCGGCCACCACATCTTCTACTCGGCCCTGAACGGCAGGCCGGCGACGGAGCAGCTGAAGATGCTCCGCTACGGCACCATGCTCGCCTTCGCCGCCAAAGCCGGCCTCAGCGCCGCCGCCGTGTGCGCCTTCCGGCAGCGCGTCTGGACGACCGTGGCCACCCGGTTTTTAAGTGTGGCCACCATTGACTCGCTCTTCGCCGCCACAGAAGACCTCGCCGCGCTCGTGGACTTCGAGCTCTTCAGCAACGCGCGGCGTGCCGTCTGTCTCGCACTCTTTGTCTGGCTCGCGCCGCTCATCGTCATCCTGACGTCCAACACACTGGTCGTGCAACCGCGGACAGTGGAGGAGGTCGAAACATGTCCCGGTGTGCGCACGCTCAACTTCACCATGGAGGACATTAACGACTGGCGACGGCCGGGCAAGATCGACGGGCTATACACGCTGCCGCTGTCGCTGTGGAACACGACGAAGCTCCCTGACGATCGTGATGATGGGGATTGGTTTGACTACTTTACTGCGCCGGCGCTGCACTTCGAGCAGACGGCTACGCTGGGCGCCTTTCTGCAGGAGGTGGTGCCGCGCCGGAACGCATCGATCGAGACGTGCGGCTCCGGCTGGAACTGTAGTTTCGCTATCAACTTTGTCGGGCCGGGTTACAAGTGCACCGAGCTGGCGAACGGTGTCGACTCTAAGCCGGCCAACCTGACGCAGGAGTCCGGATCCATAGCGGCGCCGTTTGGGACAGATATTCTGCTTCCGAAAGGCACGCATGCGTACTACGCCTTCGCGAGCGGCGGCGAGTATGAGACGTCGCAGATGGAGGACGTCGAGCCGGGTGGTATTCCTAAATCGAAGCGGCCACACCCGCGCAGCATGGGTGCCTTCCGGACGGAGCCGATTATATGGATGGGTTACTCTGTTCTCAAGAACTTGAAGAGCCAGCCGACGGAGAGGTCGCATCCCGATTGGGAGAGGGCGTTTGTCCCCAAGATATTCGCATGCGAGCACCGGGTGACGAACTACACGGTGCTGTTCAACTACTCGGACACGACGCAGCACACGACCGTCACGAAAAGGACCTTCCTCGAGCCGATCGTCAACACTACGTATCTGCCTGGCGTGGATGCAAACGACGGCACAGCGGACAACACGACCGCTGTGCCAAAGTCGAATTACGTCCTTCCCTCTGACGTGGGGCACTACCGCAGGACGGCAGCGTACCATGCGATGGGCTTGATGCTGCGCATGCTCATCAACGGGACTGTGCAGGTGGAGGACAACCTCTTCAATCCGATGGCCAACACCAACGCCATTCAGACGCGCCTCATCAACCCGCGCGACAACTTCTTCCCGTACCCGGACCTGCAGCAGCGCGTGCAGTCCTTCTACGAGGATATTATGCTGTCCATATTCAGCAACCCCTCCTTCGCGGCTGTTGTCTGGGCTGCGAAGCCGAGCGAGAAGAGCGGCACGCTTGTGAAGAATTGGAACGACACGGCTTACCACTACCCCTGCACGCGCACGAGGACTGCTAACGTGTACACGTACCACAGGCGAGATCTGTGGATTGTATATGGGATTGGGCTGCTGTTCGCGGTGCTTTGTGTGGTTGCTGGTGCGGTTGCCCTAGCTAGTAATGGGGGCCAGGTACGGAACACGAGGTTCTCGAGCATTGTTGCCTCTACGAGAGGCGGGGCGCTCGACAAGGTTGGCTGGGAAGGGCAGGATGGGGTTGGGATTGGGAGGGTGAGGCTTGGGTATGGGGCACTGGTTGATGCCAAGACGAATGACGGGAAGTACGGCTTCGGCCCGGAGGGAGATGTGAGGCTTGAGAAGGGCAGAGGATCTCTGCCGGTGGGTTCTCTCTTCCGCAGGCGGCGCTGATTAGGCTGGGGGGGAGTGATATATTGACTCTTCCCCGTCAACTCGACAATCCACGCCTACATAATATGAGTAATAGGACTATCATTCTTCACCTCGAGACCCTCCTTTATCTGCCGCCTTCTTCCATCCAGCCACTGCCTCCATAGTTGGTACTGCTCCTTGCGCTCTATAGCGGATACTGAGCTTCCCCACCAGACAATCTCGTGCTTCTCAATCAACTCTTCCCTCTCAAATCGCCTGTACTCTGTCCCGTTCACTCCGAACACGACCCTCTCCCCAACATTTTCCCATAGCGTCATCCCGTACCGGAGAGTGCCATCGCCAATATTCAGGACCAGCCTCAGATTGCGGACCATGTACATGATAAGCCTATCCTCGGGCTTAACTGAGGCGTCAGAGAAGATGCGCCTGCCCAACCATAGCCGTGGCTTCACTCCATGCTCGAGCTCGTGGTCACTGAGTGCGAGGCTCTTGTGAGAGGCACCATCAGTCGGCGCAAGGATGTTGACGTTTATCTCCTTGACAATGTATTCACCCTTGGGCCCCAAGTACCCTGGTCCTCTTGTGAGAACTCCAGTGAGCAAGTCGTAGAAAGTCCACACAGCCCCTTCTGGTCCGCCATCGCCCCCGAGGAAGTCCATGCTCTCCCAAAAGCGTTAATCTAGGTCGTCGGTGGGATCAAAGATACGGAATGTGGCGTTGATAGAGTCGATGTACTGCGTCCTAGGTAGAACCGGGATGTGCCAGGTCGGCCAAATACCGCAGTGCTTGACAAACATGATGTCGACATGGTAGTGTGTGGGAACATGGCCAAGGATGAACTGGACCTCGTCATTGAATTGCTTGTTGACCAAGAGGAGACTAAGGGCAGGATTTTGAGGTTGGAGGTGCCAGATTCCTCGGCCTCGAAACATACTCTTCCGTCCTTGCTGCGCGACTGAAGGACATGGCGGCGGTGTAACTGGGGAGCGGATGGCCAGATCAAAGATCATTTGGCGGATTTCGCAATGAATCAGCGGCAGACTCATGGTGACAGCCAGCTGGCAGCCTTCCTTGACTTTGGTTATAGATATGGATGGGAATAAGCTGAGAAGAAACCATCTTGAGGGCAGAACTCGGCATGCCCAGAAGAAAGGACGGGTGAGTCAGTGGCCTTGCAAGGCCCAACAAGGTTTGTTGAGTGCGCGAGGCAGGGTCGAAAATGGGAGCACCAGATGCACTCAGTCAATGGGTGGCTGGGGTCACAGACCAAAGCAACGAATGTTCCACTGATGCATTGAACCAAAAGATAGCTCCGTGTACGCTGAAAGTTTGGGATTGACTCTGACAAGATGATTAGGAGCGGGCCAAGAGGGCTGAGAGCGCTTTATACCCTCTGGTCGGAGATGTCATGAGTCAAAGTTTTGCTACACTAATTACATATACTTCCACAATTGACAAATCAGAGTGACAACTAGAGAGATATAAAATCTGCTAATGACCGTTGCAAAGATCCCCAAAGAAACTCTGTCTCTAATAGCGCGGGCGAAAAAGTATTGTTTTTTGGCACTCTTCGAAAAAGGAAATGAGATATTGCCTCTCTAGCGACGAGAGTCTCTAATTCAATACTCATATCCCCGATCAGAGACAAGTTCTCCGGTCCTCCGTTCGCTTTTCTCCGACACTCAACAACTTTCTCTGATTTTGCCTCTAGATCGTTTCGCAAATAATAGAGCAAAGGCAATACAGGTTAGATATTTATACACTGACATTTCTCATACTACATTTTGCCCGACCAAGCCTGACCAAACATAAACTCGATTCCCATCTTATTTCTGTTTAGTGCCCTTCCTAGCAAGACTCGCAGGTAAGATGTCGGACCTTCACAGACTACAAGATCTAGCAGGCAAAGTGGCCATCGTCACAGGAGGAACAAGAGGCATTGGCCGTGCGCTTGTGATCCATCTTGTAAAGCGTGGTGCAAGCATTCTAGCCACCTCCACAGCCCCAGGCAAGCACGTCGATGTCGATGAGCTGCGCGAAGAAGTCAGCTCCATCTATGCAGACTACGAAACCCAACCTCCCAAAGTTGCTTATCAAGCTGTTTCTTTGGAAGAACTAGCGAAAAGATCGCCGACGCGATCCAAAGAGAGTTTGATGGCAACGCCGATATTTTTATCAACAATGCAGCAATAACAGACCGCACGTTTCCCGGCAAGCTTGACGCGAAAACCCTAGACAAACTGCTCCTATGGAATATTCGGATGCCGGCGTTAATATTGGATGAGCTGGCCAAGAGGAGATACTTTAGGAAGGAAAGCAGAATCATCTTCATCAGCAGTGCCGAGAGCGTCAACTGCGAGCCCGCCGTTTCCATCTACGCCTCTGCCAAGACAGCCAACGAGGCAATGGTTCGCTCTTATGCCAATGCGTTCGGTGGCAAAAACCCTGCTTTCGAGTTTATGGCCGGGGCCGCTGCCAACAGCCTTCTCACGGGTCTGACGGAGACAGGGGGTGTGCAGCAGTACGGACCCAAGGCGTGGCAGGAACTGCAAGACTTTTGGGTGAGCAAACAAGTCATCCCACGGCTAGGTCAGCCTACTGATGTGGCCGATATGGTTGGGTTCCTGTCCAGGAGAAAGGGCAGATGGGTCCCAGGGAGCAAGATCAGTGCAAATGGCGGCAGCATTGCGGTCATCTAGCCAGCTTTTACCGTTAGCTGGAGTCAGTCAAATGAAACCTTCTCGATGCTATCTCAAATGATGCTTTCATAGTGTATGAGAGAGTTCGTGTCAATGCAAGCTCTATGGTGTCGAATACTCTAATCCCTTGTCCACCTGAAATGAATAAAGTGTACTTGCACAGTCATCATGATATGACACTACCCTGAAAACATGGCGGCGTTGCAGAGAGAAAGGAGCGAGGCACCTCGGGGGTCTTCCCAGATCCGGGTGCTAGAGTCTTTATTGTAAGGTCACCAGGAGTATGCATACGGTCTACCGTAGGGCGTAATAGTAACGCGAGATGTGAGTAGCGGCATTAGGTGAATGATAAGATAAGGATGCTAACCAAGCCCGCCATCATACACCTGCCAGACTTCTTGTCGTACTGCACATTCTGTGGCGCAGCATCGCATGTATGCGTACTGTACTACATACGGTATAGAACTCCCGTTGTTGGATCGTGGCGAGCTAAGAACAGGGACGAACAAGAGTTTTCCCAGTTAAATGACATGATCTAAATTCCTTCGACGGACCAGACGTACGTAATTCGGATCGGGGATCGGACATGTCAAAGTTGGGCCGGGACCGCGAAATCGTGCTCCAGGAATCCGGACTTTCATGTACCCTTGTAGAGATCCCCGGCTTTGAGACTGGCCTCCTTGGTTGTTCTACATATTCATGTTACCCATCATGCTTCTCTCTCTTTCTATCTCACTCCCATACAAACAACACAGCTGCTAACTTCTTCCCCCCTTTCTTCTTCCGTCACAGCAAAGATGGCCTCTCAACCCTGTCTCAAGATCGGCCTCATCGGTCTCGGCCGCCTGGGAGCCATCCGCGCACGCATCCTCGCTTTCCAGCAGCCTCGCATCGACACGAAGCCCGGGAGCGACAAGTGGGCGGCCGAGAACCTGCCTCCCTCTGTCAAGTACTTTGCGGATCCTGAGGATCTCATGAAGAACGGCGGCGTTCAGGCTGTTCTTGTTTCCACTGCCACTGCTACCCACGCTCCCCCGATCCTCATGGCTCTGGACCTGGGTCTCGTGAGTTTCCCCCTCTCTCGCCCCTGCCCCCCAATGACCGGAGAACTTTTGAGGACAGTATGGAAGCTGACAAATGCCAAGCACATCATGTGCGAGAAGCCCATCTCGGTCGATGTCATCACTACTGAAGAGGTCCCCGCCAAGGCCAAGGCCAAGCCTCACCTGAAATTCCTGATATCAGTCGACTAGAATTGACATGCAGAATCCGTGCGTTGATGGCTGACTTCGTATCCAGACGGCGATTCGTACCGTGCTGCTAAGGATCTGCTTCAGCTAGGCGAGCTGGGCGACATCCACGCTGTCGATACGACCTGCCTTGACCAGCAGGGCCCTGCTATTGAGAACCACACTAATTTACGTCTATTGATAGGAGAGACTGGCTTAACACAATGTTGATAGGTTTCTTTGTCAACTTTTCCGCGCAGTCCGGAGGTATCTTTGTCGATATGGGTGTCCACGATATAAGTCCTCACTTTGGTTTACTGCTTCTGGTTGTAGACAACTTTGCTAACTAGGCACGACACATAGATCGATATCGGCCGATACTACCTCGATGTCACATCAGGCCTCACCAACCCCAAAAAGCAGGTGAGCCGAGTCATTGACTTCGGACAGCAGGTTGTCTACGGTGAGCTCGCCAAGTATGGTGACTATGATAACGGCTGGGCAGTCCTTGAGCTCGCCAACGGCAAGGTCCTCACCTCTCGCCTGGGCCGCACCTTGACCAACGGCTTCGAGAGTGCCACCCGCATTCTCGGCACCAAACACTCCATCGTCAACAACTCTACCATCAACCGTGTCGAGATCCGTGACCAGCACGGTGTGCGGACGGCCACGACCCCTGATGCCTTGGTTCTCTACGACAAGTCATTCCTCAACGATGTTGCGGAGTTCGCAACCGCTGTCCTCGACAACAAGCCCCTCACTTGAACTCCCGATGATGTTTACGAGGCTGCCAAGATCGCTACAGCTCTGCAGTACTCTTTCCGCAATAAAGTACCTGTCTACTTTGATCACGATGGTCGACCTATCCTGGAGGGCACCCAAAGCAAACAGTGACTGAGCAGCTCAGCTGGGACAATAGGACCGCCAATATGAGTCCTTGTAGGCTTTCTGTGCATTATAATAGAAAAGCAAGCGAAAGATACTCAGACCCGTCGCCCTTAAGAAGTTTCCGGGAAGCTGTTCCACGCCTTTTCACTCATGAGCAGCGGCTGGGACGCTTGTTAGCAGGGAAATTCCTCCGTAAAAGGACGACTAGAAATAGAAAAAAAGATCGAAGAAAGTGAATAAAAACATGTGAACCCTTGAACTCACATTTAACTGATCATGGGGAGGCTCAAAAATATCCTGCAGGAGCGTTGGATCCCAAAAATCACGTAGCTAAGAGACAGTCAACAATGGTCCAATTAGGAGTTTAGCCGTTTATCTTACAATTTCAATTGTCCAGTCAAGAGTCAATGGAGGCGTCGTCACGCTGGGAATTGCGAAGTATGAGCTTTCCAGCTGATCTTTCGTACTGCTTTCGTTCACCAGCAGAGTTAAGGTATCTGTTAGTAGAGAATCGGTCGGCGTCTCAGGAAGGTGAATTGTCCTAATGGTCTTTTGGTAGCCCTTACCCGCCCGCTCAATGAGCCTTGTCCGCCAACCGAGTCGTCCTACGTCTTCATCATGGTCCCTTTGGTCTCCATCTCTATTGTTACTTCGCTGATCTGAATCGGGGTCTCGTTGTGAATTGCCCTGCCTCAGAGATCTTGGCCATCGCTCGAGTGCATAGATTCAGGAGCCACTGTAGATGACGCTTGTAACGGGTAGTACGAGCTCCAGTTTGGAGTAGGGAAGTGAATGAGGTGATGGCGGCTTCGATTTTTGTAACAGCAAAACTTGCCTTGGCATTACCTGGATCACGCAGTACCAGAGTCCCAAACGCAGGGCCGAATTGAATACATGATAGTGGGTAGATTGTAAACTTTCAAGGTTTCAGAGTAGAAGGAAGATTCTCTCACCCGAAAATTCCACTGCCTGGTGCTTACGGCCGGAAAGCGATTCTGAATGTCCGTGACGATTGCAATGATGATCTGCCACGAGTCAGCTCATTCCTAAGAATGACCCGTGCATGACCTTACTGACAACGAAGGAAGAAGGGAACATCTCAGCTCTGTGAAGAGGTAATCATGCGAATCAAATACACCCTGTGGTCTAGGTCAGCGACAACAGAGTACGCTGGTTTCTGCGCCTTCATCGCAACATTGAGGAGAGCGGCCGACCGGACTTTGGTTTCTACCACCGCACATCGGACTTTGTTTCACCGGCCGATCTCCAGCAAACCAGTAATTATCTCCGACGCGCCGTTTTGGGGTCGTGTCTTATGCGAGTGGGACTAACTAATGCCATCATGAATCTCAAGAGACCGACGAGTCATCGGGTGGAAAGCCATACCCGCTCAACTAGTTAAGGTATAGAAAAGTCGGGATTCCCGATCTCTTGGTTACCTATGTTTTCAAGGGTACTCTAATGCTACACTACCTAGGTAGCTAGGCAGCTATCCGTAAAGTTGTCCTAGATGTCGCACCGACGCCGCCCCAATGTGATCATGTTCTTCACCGAAGCCAGGTCAAGTCAACAGGCTTGACAAGCCTTGATGGTTCGTGCTTGGCTTCTGGACCCAATTCGACCTGCTTCTATGCGAATCAATACCCGGTCATGATGAATCAATTAGCTTGCGGGGAGCAAGAGGGGGTTTGAGGGGTTAGCTTTTGGGACTCGCATGACAAGGACGTTCATGGACGAACGAAAAGAGTTAAATTTCCCCGGCTGTCCCCCTGCCTTTGGTTGGAGATCTAATTCAAGTCCTCGCGCGATCCAAGCAATCTCCGATCCTTGGCCGGTGCTGCTAACCCTCATGACTTGGAAACTGGCACTAGCTTTGGAGAGAGTGTAGTAGAGTTCATCCCCTACCCCAGCCTAGATTTTGTGAACGGTCATTCCACTTTACAACATCTCTTTGTAAGTATAGACGGGTGTAACGTAGGCTGTTTGCATTCCTCGATTAGATAAGTGACTGCCAAAACCACAGTAAACACCTACACTGAGGGATGAGAGCAGTGACTAAACCAGGGAACATGCCTCGGTTGGCCAGCCAGTGTGGCTAACAAACTAACCATCTAAAAGCCTCACAGACAGCAGACCACAGACCGACGACCGAACGGCTGACCGGATCTACCGGTTGCGCTGTGTGAGGTTTACTTGAGTAGCTCGTTTCCGGGGCCATCAATAACAGCTTGACAGGTCACTTTCACCTCATGCCACTCACCTCCGGCCCGCCGTCAATTCATAGCCATCACAATGCGAATTTGACATTGGCTTAGCCGAAAAGAGACTCCGTCACAACATCGGTGGCATCATGTTTGAACAGCCGTGGACATACCTGCATGGCGCTAACTTGGAGTATCACAGCGTATGTTACAGGGCTTTTGCGGGAACTGCAGCTTTCTAAGCCTTCAATCAAGGCGTTTCGAGTCAGCTTCCGCACTCCAATCTAGGGTAAGATAGTAACAATTCGCCCAGAAGCCATCGTGTATGGCTTGCAAGCCGTCAGGTCTCGGGCAACTGGACGGATTTGGTTGCATGCAAGTTGGTTGCAACAATACGATTAAATGGTAGTGGGCAGGCCATTCGACTTTACAGGTAGTAGGTACATTATTAGCATCAATTACCTACGCATTTGACAAGCCCCAATGTCGTAGATGTCCGATTTCTCCAGCTACAATCCATCGACCTTCAAGCCCTATATCATGCGTCACAGGTGTTTGTTTTTCACTTAGTTTAAAATTACACCAGGAAAAGCTGAAATCGTGAGAGTGACACTTCATTGAACTATGTGCACTATTCTGTCGGTCAAGTAGAGCCTCCAGTCCTCCACCTCGTGCGAGTGTGTTCACCGTCTTCCAATTCCCTGTCTCACTGCCTAGTTCGGCGACGCTCTACACGGCCCAATTACTCCTCAACCGGTCGAGAAGAGCTGACAGTGTCGGAATCGCCCGAATTAGACTTGAAAGTGATGGTGTAGTCCTCGTTAATAACGATCTCCGTCAGCTCATCCTCATCCTCTGATCGCAGAATGTGCTGCTTGAACCCGCTGGTGCTTTCGGAGTTGAACAGCTCGGAAGTGGTCGTCTTCGCAACAGCGGCAGCGGCAGCAGCCGCACCAATGCTACCAGGGCCACTAGGGCTGGTCATGACAGCAGAGATGGCAATAGCCGCAGCGGCAATGGTGTCGGGGCCGATCTTCTCGAGGAAGTCGACGAAGCCGCGGAGGTTGTCGGGGTCGGAGTAGTATAGCGTCTTCATGTCGGCACTATACCAGGTCACAGCCCACCAGTCGCGGCCGGTGGTAAAAGCGCCAGTGTTGTACTCGACCTCGAGATTAGGCTCGCCAAGCTCGCCGGGCTGGATGAAGCCCCATTGCTGCTCGCTCTTGTAGTCGTCGCTGTACTTGTGGATGACACTGACACCAGCGATCATCTCGCCGGTGTTGTTGCGGACGGAAGCGAGGGCGGTGCGCTTGGTCATGATTGCGGGATGAAGGAGAGCAGGTTTCAGAAGTGGTATGTTATTGGGCAGAGGGGATTGGGTCTTGTGTTTGTTGAGCTAGTCGTCGGAAGCGATGGTGAGTTGCTACTGAAAAGAGAAGCAGACCAGCGGAAGACAGCCATCTTTTATAATCAACTCTCTTTGCGTTCTATGACAGCTAGGCAATTTGACTGGGATGATTCGAAGCAACCCAGCCGTGCCCATCGCGCCTTGGCCGTGAGGGCATTGTCCGCAGTGATTGTACCTACAGTATCCCCTCGGAGTTTCCATATCTCGGAAGTGTCAGCAGCCTATGCTGTATGACTTTGAGAAGTCTCCTAAGCGTCCTTAGTGGCGAATAACATGCATGAGCTGTAAGCAACGCGTCGGCGACTATCCTCTCAACCAATGATGATGACTGAACTCGCTGCAGTAGTAAGCGGAACTCTTCATGTGGCTTTCGGTTAGTCGATAGTCAACGAAAACTGAACCAGCCACGAAAGACGTACTCTGCCAATCCACTTCGGCTTCAGCGAACGAGAAGTGTCTGCGGAGTGGTTGGCCGCCATGTCTGCCCTGTCTCGCAATACCCCAGTAAGCGGGACGCCAAATCGGCTCGCCGGGTAGAGGCCGCTGACTTTTCATGTTATCGCAAGCGGGACTTGAGATGGAATCTCCGAGCATGGTACATTGAATTGTAAAGTAGGAGACCCAGGGTTCGAAGCTGGTCGTGGGGACAAGCAAGTTCAATGAGGTGGCCAAATCGCTCGGCGTTTTTGGCCAAGATGTTAACCGTTGAGAAACGATGCCCGGTTATCATTTGACGCAGGGAACCGTAGAGATGACTGTCTAAGAAAACCACCTGGTACCAGCTTCCAACTGAGAGCGAGCATCATGCATCGAGCAAGGACCGGGGACAAAGAAGAGCCCACATTCACATTAAAGACACTCTCGGGCCTAGGAAGCTAGGGTACTTGTCCTTGGCGGCTCCGGAACGACAAAGAGAGCAAAGAAGAGCCGATTTGAGGCTGATGGACTGAAGAGGTCCCTTGAGGGTGGTGTCGGTCTTCCATGCAAAATCTCTGTCGTGAGTCACCGCCATGTGATTTTACCTAATTAATTTGTGCCTTGTCCTTTCCTCTGAGTTCCGTCTCTACATTCTCATCATGTCGCCAACCAGCCTACCCCAGTCACACCTCGATGACGCCATACGAGAAATCGATGGAAGTTCTTGGCTGGTTGCAAAAACCTTATTCTCACCCATTCATCGCCACTGTATTTTCAGAAGACTTGTACCGATGGGGCATGCTGGAGCGATGGTAGTGGAGGACATTTCACTCTCTCCACTGCATCAGAGCCTCTTCCAGAATCTCGGCCCCTTGCGAAAGATGCGCCCTTCATCTTGCTCGTCCATTCAGTCGATAACCAGGCCGCCGTTTGGCAAGTAGGCGAAGCCTTTATCAAAGGGCATGAAATGGACTACCCCGGTGCGACCAGAGAGCATATCACCCTCCAGTTTCTCAAAGACAAAAATCCTGAGGGGTTTGAGTTTCCAGATGTCTTGCATCATCTTGATACTAGCTCCCGATATCGTCTTGTCGTCCCACGGGTTCCCGGTCAGACTCTTGACAAGGCATGGCCCAGCATGGATGAGAATACACGACAGTACTATATCAAAAAAGTGGCTCATATTTTCAATCGCTTGGCGGAATACAAAGGCGAAGTTATTTGCGGTGTGGACGGGCGTCATCTCTTGGAACGTTACCTGATCAAGGATAGAAGCAAGATAGCAGACGCCCTTTCCCCACAACAGTTCCACGACAACTGTGCGGAGATATCTATGGATCTGTCTAGCCTTGTCTTCTACCACTGTGATCTTAGTCCTACTAATCTTCTTGTTGATGTCTCAACAGGCTCTTTGAGCATTATAGATTGGGAGCTGGCCGGCTATGTTCCCATCGAATGGGCCAGAACCAAGTTCCGCCTATCAGCAGGAATGGATTTTAGTCATGGAGATGAGGATTCAAAGAAAGACTGGCGTCGAAGGGTAGCTCAGCAGCTGGAAAAGATGGGCTACAGTGATGTTGTTGATACATGGTAGAGGTTTCAGCACAGCATCTAAGCGATCTAATGAGGGCATTTAAAATAAAGGAAACCAGAGGGACCTATCACCACTATCGCCTTCATCGCAAAGGGAACTCGCCGCTGCATCCTTGCTGAGAACACCCAGTAGTCGAGTCTATTTCTTTTTGTTGAAAAGGAACTACGGAAAGTTGATACAACACTTCGCTGAGTCTTAGTTCCGAAGTGGACAAAAGAGATAGAAACAATGAATTGAAGTTCTATAATGTGCAGTACTATATAGAATAAATAGAAAACCAAGCTGATAGCCTGTTGAGCGGTTCAAGAACAAGGAAACAATTGTTGATTAGACGCTTGACGATCTGCCATATGTCTGCAACATGGCGAACTGCCAAAACCTCAAAGCAGCTATAACGTCGGCAAAAAAACTGTCAACAATCAATAAATGAATCCTGAGGTTTCCAAGGCGATGACCTACTTTTGCGGAGTCTCAGATACGGATCCCTTAGTAGTTAAACTCTTGACCGACTAACTTCTCGCTGAGCTTCCACAGCCTCTCTGCATCGACCTTACTCGTTGCCCACGAGTACACCTCTTCCAGGCTAGGATCCGATATGTGACAATCACTCAGAAAAGCACCGTTATTCTCGGCTATGCCAGCATCAAACGCGGCGAAAACGTGTGTCGCGGCGCCTTGATCCAAAGTCTTGAACTTCAGATCACGCATGCCCCAGAGCGACTTACCCCCATAGATATTATCCATCTCGGTAAGATCGGCCGCAAAGGAAGCGAGATCGTCGCTGGCATGGGCCGAAAGATTGGTGATACTCGTTCCAGGACACATTCCGAAGCTGAGGAGTCCTCGAGAGCCAAGCTTCTCGGCGAGCGCAAGAGCCATGAGGGCATTGGCCGTCTTTGACTGGCCATACGCAAGCCATCTTTGGTAATTTTTGCCATCATTGAAGTTATAATCGGTCCAGCGGATGTTACCCACGCGATGGACGTGGCTAGAGACGAGGACAATTCGCGGAGACTTGGAGGTGAGAACTTTGCCGATGACGAGGTTGGTAAAGAGAAAGTGGCTTAGGTGATTGGTTTGAAACTGGCTCTCGAAGCCGTCCTCGGTCAGGCTGTACGGCACCGCCATAATACCGGCATTATTGACCAACACGTCAATATGAGGTACGTCAGCCCACGAGTTAACAGTCTCGGCGGCTTTGCGGACATCGGAAAACGATAGGAGGTTGAGAGGAAGAGGCTTGACGTTGATAGACGCGTCCGCGGACTTGATCTCGTCAATAAGGTCCTGCATTTTCGACACGGAGCGGCCGGCCAAGATGAGGGTAGCTGGGTGTGCAACAACGACCTGCTTGACGAAACTGGCGCCGAGGCTGCCTGGTGAGGCACCTGTGATGAGTATTGTGCTCCCGGTGATCGAGGATGAGTAGTGAGACACAAGCTCACTTGCAGTGGTCTCAGAGTTGAATGCTGGGGCCATGGTTGAGAGATGAGTCTATCTGCTTGTAAAGTTGCGGATTTGAAGAAGAAGTGCAATGAGGAGTTGTCTATGGTCTTGCGTTCGTAGTGGGCCGCGAGTCCCAGGGCCAACGACGAGACTACAACGCCCTTTATACACCCCAAACTCACTCTTCTGTAACACCGCAAGTGAACAGTCATGATATTCCAGATAGCCGCTCGCAACCACAGGTGAATTAACTTTCCGCCCAAACTCCGCAAACAACAATGTGACTATCGGAGCCCACAGCTCTAGCCCCTTCGAGGTTGAAAAGGACGAGCCTCGCGACGACGGACAACCAGGGCATGAGGCCTGGAATTAACGGAGATAGGGTGCCCAGGTGCATTAGCCTGTCGCCGGAAGGCGCGTAACGTGATTAAAACAGCGGTTTAAGCATGAAGGTTTCTTGGCCAGCTGAGGCAAGGATCTATTTTCCCTGAAAGCGGCATGGGTGTTCATTGATGGTCCCATTTGCTGATAATCAAGTGCTGTTGATGACATCTGGTGGACTGACGCTGCAGGGGAGCCTGCTTGGTTGAGTGTCATGTTGAGTGAAGCAAACTCTCTACCCGAAAGCCTAGGCAGCAGGTTCAGTAGTTCCAATTGAAGATTAAATATTTACTATCCTATACGACATAAATGTGAAGGGGGGTCTAGAAGTTAGGTACTTGACCCCTATCTCAACGTGAACTCCATCCAGACATTGTGGAGGAAAGCCACAGTAGTAAACACCACAGAGAAATTGAGTGATTATGGCATCTAGTTTCACTCTCGCGAGCCTCCAAGTGGGACGGCGTTTCGGTACCAACGTAATTACGAGATGCTGGTGCGGCAAGGCTAGCCGAAACTCAACAACCGGGATAGAGTTATGCCGTCTCGGATACTTTTTTTACTTCTTCACTTTTCCACCAACAACGCATTAAACACTCCAACTTGGGACCCGGCGGCTTTCGGATGGGCTGACTTCCAATGAGACCTTTTGCAGCCAATGTCAAACATCAAAGACCAGGGGCAGACTTCGAGCCACCAGCAATATGTAAACCCGGTGACAAGGGAAGACCTGCTGTGTTGTAGCAATGATGGCTGCCCGAAGCACCAATGACGCAGCTCTCACAGACAGATGGCCTTATGATGCTGAATATCTCTGGATCGCGCTCGTTCTTCTCGCGATTTCTATGCTCAGTCAACCTACCCAACGGATTGCCCCGGAGCGCGGACCAATCTCCGAACTCCGCATTTGATATGACATTCATGAATCACTAGATGAGTTGAGTTTAGTTTTCGGATCATGTATAGATCCAGCCAAGCCAACATCTAGAAAGTCAAGGCCAGTAGTGTTTTCGTAGAACAAAAACCCAGACTTTCGAGTTACGCATAACCTTTCCAGCAACCACATATTTTTCCTCTTTCACTCTTAAGGAGATCACCGGTGCAAATTGTCATTCTATGCACATCACAAGTGAATATATTCATAGCAAACGCGGGAATTGGTACACTAGAGAAGGAGTTTGCCGGTTCAGGGCATGAGAAGGTCATGTAAGCGAACTACCTCTCCCCCGCCTATGGAGACATCGGGGCGAGGGTAGCGTCACGATAGAGTTGACCGCCCGCCCAAGTCACCCTTATTGGCTCTCCCGTCTTGTTTGCTATGGTTTCAAGGATGGGAAGAAGAGCTAGCGTGAGGAAGACGTTGGAGTACATTGATGCGTCCGATATGCATATGCTCGGGCGGTATAGAAACAGCAAGTTCCTATGCTTGCTCTTTGAACTCAAACTTGTCAGCGACGATGGTCCCGACAAGGTGATTATCAATAGCTTCTGTCCCGGCTCGGTCGATATAGGGGTGACGGATGAACTCCCCTTTCACCTTCCGATAATTATTAATTTATTGAAAGCAATTGGTGCCTGGGCTGTACAACAGGCCGGGTGGATTGGTCTGAATACAGCAGTGATGGCGGGCGCTAAGACACATGGCAAGCTCTTAGGGGATATGAATGAATGGCGGCCAGCCATTCCATTTCAACAAGAGCGAGGATGAAGAAAACCTCCAGAAGATGATATGGGATGAAATTGTTGACGAGATGCAAGGACCAGTAGTGTTGCCTGCGTGGATGCAGAAGGTCAGGTATATAAAGTCCGGGATGGGGAGTGAGGAAGCCACCGAGCTATAGCTGACGAATAATTCAACTTCTAGAAGTCGCTAAAAGAAGGCACTATCATCCCCAAAACCTTAAGATCTGAGGGTTAAGAGTTATTAGAGCTCAGTCTCTGCTTGTAGCCACTTGCCATCCGCCCACAACCTCTTTCTCCCTAAATGTCCCACCTTTAGTTGCAAATAAATGCGTAGAGAAAATAATTCAGAAAGTGCCTACTGGGTGTTGGGCCCAACTCCACAGAAATCTGATGAAGAATGGTTCGGCATAAAGTAGTCAACCTGAAAGCTAGCAAATCGGGAGGTTTGCTATCAACTCTGGTCTAGCTAGGTGCCTTGGCATTTGGCGGAGTTCCACCGTGGGCGGAATTCCGCCCAGCCAGCCCAAGTAATCCACGAGTATAATACATAAAGGCAGCGGCTTCTCATCAATTTTCCCTCAAATTCCCCATAGCTTGCAGCCACAACCCTAGCACCCTAGCCTCCAAGCATCCTTGACCATGGTTTCAAGCGGTCTACAGAATGTCGCCATCTTCGGGGTCAGAATCACAAATCACTCTGTAATAGAACGAGAGACTAATCCTCATAGCGGAGCAGGCATCTGGCAACCTCGGCACCCCCATTACAGTAGCCCTCACAGAGGCCGGGTTCCGTGCAACAGTAATCACGCGGACAGAGTCTACGACAATCTTTCCACCAGGGCTCCCCGTCATCAGGACCACCTATACTCTCATCAATCTGACCAAGGCCCTAGTTGGCCAAGACGCCGTCGTATGCGTCGTCGGTCCCGCAGGTATCTCTCTTCAATCCACCATGGTTGATGCTGCAGAGGCCGCTGGAGTAAAGCGCTTCATCATCGACGACTTCGGCTGGGGTCCGGGCTTCCGCAACCTCCCCGAGTTTGAGGCAATTAGTCGTCAACGAGCAGCTGGCGCAGATCACGCGAAGTCTCGAGCCAAGGCAAATCCAGTCTTCACATGGACCGGAATCGCTTCTGGAAATCCTATCGACTGGGCATTGGGGCGTTTTCCTTTAATGGGCTTCAACATTTCCGAAGAATCTGCTCTCATCTACGACTCTGGGACGGAGTTGTTCACTGGCACTACCTTGAGGGGTATCGGACAAGCAGTCGTCGGGGTGCTTCAACACCCAGAAGAGACCTCCAACCGTTTTGTTAGCGTCATGTCCATCAAGACCTGTCAAAATGAACTGCTGGAAGCCTTCCAGAACGCCACAGGCAATCGATGGAAAGTGCAAAGGTCAACGACCAAGGAGCTCATGGAACGAGGGCGAGACAAAAACCGAAAGGGAGACCCGGGCTGGATCCTGGATTTGGTGGTGGGGCAACTCTTTGAGCAAGGTCAAGGTCGCTGCCTCGTTGCTCCGTCAAGGCAATTGTCGGACTCGGGCCTGTTGGGTGTGAGAGATGTTACTCCCCAGGATATTGCTGATCAAGTTGTAACTGTAGCAGAATAAAAGGTGCTGATACAGGGCTCCTGACTAGTTACGATCTGTGATAGTATAACTGTTTTGTCTTGCTGAGTGCTCAAACTTCTCGACATGAGTGACAGCTATGCCTGCCTGACAGAGGATAAGCAAAGGACAACTAGGAAGTAAATATTCAACAGTGGCCTTGGCCCTAGTAAGTGGCAGAGTATAAACAAGTGACCCCCAGAGCCCACCTCGTCTCCTACAAGGCACGTCTAGTTTGTAGGTTCAGCATTAGGGCAATTCATGGGAACCGTAACCAGATCCAGGAGACCATCAACAGAAGAGACACCACTACAGGTAAAGACATATCGAATAACGACGCTCGTGCTCGTCGCCACGTAGGTCCTTTCCATCAGCTCCCACTGCCCAACAGGCATCGGGGTCAGAGAGATGACACCCCCCTGGAGGTCTCCGCCCATCGTGAGCTGCAGGTTGCAAACACCATTGCCAAAGTTCTGCCTGGAGCCTAGAGCGTAATATGCCTTGACGTTATACGACTTGCCGATTTCCATTACAAGTTCTTGACGGACCGAAACGAAGTTGTTGGAACCGGTAAGAGCGGCAAGACTGGAGCATCCTGTTGTAAGCGACGAGTTGCATGGCATGGGTTTTTTTTTTCGGTCAATGTGCGGACTTACAAGTAAGTAGATTGATCTTTCGCGTTTACAGCTCCATTTGAGCTAGCCAAACCACCCTGAAAGTTGATCCAAGGGCTGATGCCTTGCTCAAAGCTAGGGTTTGACACCAAGTTGGTCGGCGTGCAGGCGGGCTCGGTCGAGGTTGTGGACGATGGGGTGCTAGATGAGCTCGAGATAGTTCCGTCGGTCGAAGTGACGGAGATTGCGATTGAAGACCCGCTATCGCTGGCGGTCGAGGAAGTCGAGATGATATCGCTAGTGATCGAGGAGGTCGAGACGATATCGCCAGTGGTCGAGGAATCTGAGGCAGTGTCGGTGGGAGAAGTTTGAACGATCTCGCTGGTGGCTGTAGTCGACGACGACCCATCCGAGCTACCAGTCGATGACAGGCTCGTGGCCGAGGGGGTCGAGCTGGAGCTGATTACACATGGCCCAGCTTGAGCACCCGTCAATGCCAGGACCGTAAAGGCCAGAGTGAACAGGCTTTGTCGAACCATCGTGAATTGTCGGCGAGGGAAAAAAAGAGTGACTACGGAATGAATGAATGAATGAATGAACGAATGAACGAATGAATGAATGACAAAGGGGGAATCAAATGAGTTGCTCCAAGGTGGCAGGAGCTCTGCCGAAGCCCAGGACCGCTCTGCTTTATATACCTGCATGCCCTCCTCCCCCTGGATCGATAGATACGGCTTGGCGATTATTCTTACTCCATACTTCGTGCTTATCACGCTGAAAAAGGAAAAAAGAAATGGACAGCCAACAGACCCACAAGCATTCAAAGTACTAGTCCAACTGACTGTCTCGAAGTTTAATGAGGGCTGACCTAGTTGCATGCGATGAGGCTGAATCTGTCCAACCAGATCTGCCGCTGAGGCGTGGATCATAACCAGGAAGGATGGACTATCACTGCGCACGGCACGGCAAGCTTGTGCCGTCTCATGCAGCCAAACAGCCACACATGGGGCACAGATTTGTCTCGACTTTGCCACCAACTTCAGGGGACACCACATCCCCAAGCGACTTGCCAAGGGGCTAACCTTGCAAAGTAGTGGCTCTACTCTGTGCTACTTACGAATATTGTCAAGGGAAATAGGGGCAACAAATCAAAGCAGGCGATCAAATGCATTACCCTCACTTGATCCTTTACCCCGAGCAAAAGCGTCGTCGCCTTCGAGGGCAAGATGACTTGCAGGTTGGGGCTACAGTGCATTGGTCAGTTATACGGGTGAGAAAAGAAGAAAATTCGTGTAGCGTGTTCGTGTAGCAATATGGTACCGGGGGATTTTGAATGGAATCTTGGTACTTGCAGCTCAAGTTCTAGGAACTTGGTTGACTGGGGGAATGGCCTTTGTAACTATTGATTGCGCTGCAGGACCAAACACCAATCGCATTCTCTCCAATCGAGGACTGCAGTTGTCAGCCTCGTTCATTTCCCTCTTCTGGGGTTCTCGTTCACGACAATTTGCCATTGTTGTCAAGTCTGGAAGAGCCTTAAAAAAATCGAATATGAGAAACAGTCGCGTGAGAGCAGAATGCTAACGTAGAATACGAATAAACGCACCAAATGTAATTACTTTAGGGTAGGCTAATATGAGAACGTTGGCATCGAGCATCAGCGGGAAATCTCGCCAGTTTGACCGTGTATATTGTGATTGGAAGAATAATTGCTACCGGCCCCCCATTTACAAGAGTGCTGTCAATTTCCACACGTTGTGCTCCGTGAGATAGGATAGTTTTGTACTGCGCGGAGTGGCCGAGTTTCCCCAACCCAGATTCAGCTTGGCGTTCCCGTACGCGCGATCGACATGCGCAAGTGGAGAGACTTCCAAGGTTTAGTGCTGCTGGGGTCGTGTGGACACGTGACTAGACAACGACAGTCTCGAGCTTTTCCATTAGCGGATCGGCTAATCTATCCTCCGTCCACTGAGCTGGCACGTGCCCTGCATCCTCAATCGTCGTCCTGGATCGCCGAGATAACTGTGATACACTCTGCGCGCTCAACAGCTGCATCCGCAAGCTTTACAATTGCCCTTGGAACACTTCGCGTTCTTATGGTTCCAAGACCATCTACAATCTTGCCATCGACCGCAAGGCGTCCAACCTCCTTTCCCCCCCTCATATGCCAACCAACACCACTCTTTCTTCCCATACCCTTTCGCCGCTTCACCACAGTTTCTCCAGCACCACCCGTTGTCGCAGCCGTAATCAATAAACGGACCCTTGCCACGACAAGCCCGTTTCTCAAGGCTCTTTTCTGTTCCCGCGGGGTTGGCGATATCGAGCGAATTAGGATGGTCCCTGCATTTTCGAAGTGCACTAATATTTGTTCCCTTTGGAAGTTCTTCGAGGTTCCATTCCATAACTCCAAGGGCACCGCATTCAGCCTCGGCAGTCGTAGTGTCGGTCTCAATGGGGGTGCAGAGTGCTTGAGTGGCAAGCAAACCAATAAGGGCAACTGGGAGCTTCATCGTGAAAGATTGTATAGAGACGAGAGAAGCTCTTAAAAAAAGTAGGTCCAATGATGATCCAAGTCGAGTGCTTACCACGCCTATATGAGCGGCGCTTTGGGCGACTTATATACTTTTGTCTTTCGGCCACTTTCTCGCAGGTCGTGCGCCTTTGCGATTCCCTGTTGAATCGACCAATATGGATAGCGTGTGAATTCGCTACCTTGCCCAATAGAGGAGGCCGCTCCAGAGACTTGTAGCTCACTTTGCAGGACAATCCTGGAGCATCCTCTTCTAACCTTCGCGATATCCTAAAGTGGACTGCAACTGCAACATCGAGTAAAACTCAAGGAAGTGATACGACAAAACTAATGCGCTATCGTAAGAGGCAACATTGACGGGCAAATTGGCGCTCGTATAATGACCGAGGCGGTGACAACCTCCAAGTCGCCGTTTGTTCGAGATTGCATGACTGGACAGCTTGGCAACCCAACACTAACACGATTGCAGTATGGAACTCATGTCAAAGGGAGAGTAGGATTATGACCCTTGTCCTAGGAGTGAGGGGAAGAGGAGATAAGATGCTGACAGAATTCTCCATCAGAAACATGATCTATGGGGGATCGCGGCATCCCCAGTATTTACATTGGCGAGATGATGTGATTATCTAATTCGGCAGGCAATCAGCAACTCTAGATGCCCTTTTGGGGTTTCCATGACGTGGTATTTTACTCTTCTGCTCCTTCGATCCACCTCGAAGCAAGGGGATGATCCCAATCGGGTAGCGGTTCCGGCCCTTCACTCCTGTCCCCTGTCCTTCTACCAAACTCCAGACGATATCAAGAACTAAGGTATGTCTAATTGGGGAAAATGCCTCACACGCAAATTCGATAATGTGGGCTGCTGTCTGACCACTGATTACTTGGCAACTGCACCACTTGACGTAGCATATCCAGATCAATGTGCTCGCTACTCTCGCTACTTGATCTATCCCTCACTGTGCTATGGTATTCCTATTTTGCCAGAAAATGAGATGTAGGAGCGTGATGCTTGTGCAAGGGTATTCATCTTCGGAGCGAGGGCAATGGCGATTTTGGCCGCGAACTCAGCATTTCCTTTCAAGTACGTTCTACATATTTATCCGCAACACCCTCACCTTCTTTCTCTTTGACCAAAATAACCAAGCGGAACAGAACACGAGATAAGGAATCCAGGCGCAAAATAAATGCCCATCCGCTCCTATCTCTTAACCTTCACTTGTAACTGGCGGGTTGACGAAAGAAAGGCATGGGCAATTCTAGAGCCAGCAAAGAAACACACTAGATTCAAATAGCTAGCGTACTTATAAGAACTCTTTATATACGAAAGCTGGATCAAATGTCACATATCTACTCCCGAGAAAGAAATTTAGGCTTTATGATACGTACCGGTCGGGGATGAGAATCCTTAACAGTTTCGACCTGGCTGGATGTGTAAGGTATGTTGTACATGTACTTTAGTGTTTTAGAATTCATCACTCTTTAGTTGCTTGTGTCCAACAGTACACTTAGCACGATGAAAAATAGAGCCCAACTCACGCCCAATGGTCAGTTTTATCTTTACATCTGATGGTGTCTTTTGTCGGAAGCGTGAGAGGAGCAGCGTGGTAGTCGAAGATGCACGGCAGAGAGGGGGTAGGGTTCATTAACATGCGTATTTAGTAATCAACCCCGTCGAAGCCGGATATTGCTCACCGCTAACTACGCTAGGCATTGACGGTCGACGCTACGGAACGGTCCGCACCTTATTCAGAGTAATCTAGCCCACCAACTAAAGCCAGATGACAAAAGTCTGTAAAACTCCGCGCTCGCTTGTACCTATCATTTCTCATGGATCATTGCTTAAAGGCACCCTAGTAAGCACTTGGCCGCAACAGAATCTTTAGTTTGGCCTGTCTCGGCTCTGAGCAAATGCCCGACATTTGCAACCTGTCACTCCCGTTTGCGCATCTTCTCAACTACACCTAAAATGGTGCGAGGAAACGTATGTCAAATTGACCACTGTGCCAAAAACGTAGCGCGCTACTGTGAGTAGCAGCTTTGTACCCAATTTCCAATATGACAACGTAGCGCACCTGCCCTCCTTCATTGTGGGCCGATAGGGCCTGCGGACAGACGCAGCATACTGTTGCCGATGACTATGTGCACATTTTAGAGGATTTATTTATGTATTTCTCTATATTATGTCGAACTTTAATTCAGGAAACTGCTCCTACGTATGTCAAATAGCCGGCCTCTGAAAACAAAACAACGACAAATCTAGCTCAGGGATATTTATAGTCTTGAAGACATAGTTCACAAGTCAATAACCGTGTTTACCCTCAATAATTATATTGCAGCGCCCTGAGGACTTCAATCTATTTACGCCGGCTTCATTCGAAGAACCTTGTCGCAGTTCAAGATGCACAATGGGTCAAAGGCGCTCTTTATCTGTTTCGACATTAGCAAAAGAACCATAGTGAAGAACCGGGGGGAGTCTCACAGCTCTCATTGCATCCACAGCCTCTTTTCCAAGCTCCTTCTCCAGATAGTCCCTTTTCACAAGGCCAATACCATGCTCCCCAGTTGCTGTACCTTTCATCTCGATCGCCTTATCTACCATCCGGTGCACAATCGCTTCAGCAACTGGCCGCTTCTCTTCTGGGAACAGAATTAGCGCGTGGAAGTTACCATCTCCCACATGCCCGACAATTGAACCCAAAATTCCAGACTTTTCAATGTCGGTTTTGGCAAACTCGATGATGTCTGGAAGTCTGCTCAGCGGCACAGCAACATCTGTTGTCCAGACTTTGTCGGTTGGAGATTGACGCTGGGCGAGCATGCTCCATAACGCGGCCTTTCTCGCAGACCATAACTCATTCCGTTCGCCATCGTCAGAGGCAAAGATGTATGTCGAACTGCCGTTTTTCTTCGTGATCTTCCCAACCTGCTGGGCGATGTGTTCAACAATGAACCTGTCACTACCAGCGAACTTGAAGAATAGTGTCGGTTCCTCTTTCCACTCAAGTCGAGTAAGGGCAGCCAGGTTGATGTTCCTCATCTGGACCTCATCGAGCAGTTCGACTGCTGCCACTTGGATACCACTCGAGGCCACTTCACGCACTGCAGAGGCTGCGGCACGTAGGGTCGGAAAAGTACAGACAGCCACAACTTCGTGCGGGGGCTTCACTGCGAGCTTCAGAGTCGCTTCAGTGACTAGTCCTAGAGTCCCCTCGCTTCCGATGAACACCCTCGTCAGATCGTAGCCTGCGCTGGATTTTCTTGCTCGTTGCCGCGTCTTGACAATAGTGCCATCAGCTAGAACCACCGTCAGTGACAGGACCCAGTCTTTCATAGTCCCATACGCAGCGGCGTTGGTCCCAGAACAGCCAGTTCCGACCATTCCTCCTATCATAGCGCCGGGACCTGGGTCTGGTGGAAAGAAGAGGCCATGTGACGCCAACTCTTCGTTCAGGTCAACCCAACCAACTCCGGGCTGGACGACGCAGTCGAGGTCAACGGGATTTAACTCTTTAATCTGATTCATGCGGGTAAAGTCGATGCAGACGCCCTGGAACTGGGGAATATACTGGCCCTCGATCGATGTGCCCCCGGAGTATGGCGTCACTGGCAGACGACGTCGAAAGCATACCTTCACCAGTCGCGAGACCTGTTCGGTTGTTTCTGGATACAGGATGACTTGCGAAAGAGTGGCATTCTCCTCGGACCATGGGTATGATTGATAATCTGAGCCAGAGTGAGTGACCAGATCGGTTCTTTCCGTCGAGATGTGATCTCTGCCAATTATCTGAGCAAACTCATCACAGGCTGCCTTGATATTTTCTGCTGAAGTGTCGTGGTGAATCTTGGGAGTCTCGGAAAGCGGCTGTGTTGATGACTGTCGAGATCTTTGGCTGAGCACAGTGAAACTGGTCAAGCCAGCTACAACCAAACCGAATGCGAGGAGTCCTGTCTAATTGTGAGTCTCCTGACGAAGGATGTTGCTTGGCAGGGTTGTTTGTTTGTACCGAGACCTTTCTCAAAACCCTTGTCGGACTTGGGAGATGGCGTGCTCGAGGTCGAGAGCGGGCGGGTTTGCCGGAACGAGGGGCGGGGAAGTAGGCCGCAGGGTCTGAATGGCCTAAGGGCTCTATACGAAGTGAACATTGTTCGCAGGGGTCCAGAATGTGTTGTGGGAAGGGAGTTTCGGCAACCGAGAGAGCCAGTGATTGTGGCTGTATCTCTGACACCAGATGGAAACTCCGTTCTATCACGGTGCTCTCACTTCATTTAAATCGACGATGGAATCCCAAGACGAGCGCCAGACCCGCTCTCACTTCAAATGTCTGAATAGTCACGGCCTTCGGCTATGGTGAAGCATTTTCGGCTATGGAGGAGCCCACTCTGGGCGGGAATGGGCTTGGTGGACGTCTTCCCAATTCCTCAGGCTGGCGGTTTGGCTCGGAAGAGGATTCACAACCATCGTGGAAATACCTGTCATAGAACTCGGATTTTAGAGCTGTAGGGGTTAAAAATCTGGCCGTCTCTTTTTTTCGGTTCAACTACCTACATAAGCCTTCACTGGTTTAGACCCATTAAACCATTGATCCAAGTTCTTGACTTTTCTTATCTATTTACACACAATCTGAGCTCGCAATCCCCAAGTCGGCCAAGAAGTGCATAGCCTGATACTGCAGCGAGTCGGGCTGTGGGAAATCCATCACGTCGCTATCATGACTACTAGAAAAGACGCCGCTCACAAGGGATGCTGGCCAGAATCCACCAACGCGGGCCAATTCTGGATGAGGACATCCTTCTTCATGTGCATCACTTCCAAATAGAAAGTTCGAGTCTTCAACACTTAGACTTGAAGTTGAATAGTCAGGCTGGTCCGCTGACATTGGCGTGCCAACTGTAGTGTTGCCCGCCGGAGCACGAGTGACGCTCTCTGGCGTTATGGGTTGCCCGCCATGAGTATCGCAAGCTCCGATCAAATCTTGCCTACGCCCAGTTTCGCCGCCAAAGTGAGACTCGGAGCGATTGAGGATATCCATGAAGAAATTCCGAATCCATCGAGCCAAGCTGTAGACAGACTCGAACTGCTTGAGGGCCAACAGACCTGGGCGAATCTTGGAGAGGAGCTGGTCACTTCTGGGAGGCGACATGCTACCGTCAGCTGCGAGAGCTATCATGGCAGAGAATAGAGCCGAGACACTTTGAATTCTAGTTAGCGCCGCGGGATCATGCGAGAAGGATGAATGACTAACTAGATCATGGGAAACTGCTCCGGCGTCCAGTAAAGAAGCGAGTCTTCTACAAGGCCAAAGACCTGTACCGCAGCATCAAGGACAAGTTTGGTGTCGCCGGACCCATTACACTGTCTTTGCAAGCGCTGCAAAAGGTTGATCAAATAGTAACTGGCTGTGTTAATCGAGTGAGGGGGACGAAGTCGGGGACTGGATACTCACTAGTAGCAGACTTTCAAGGTCAGTGTCAAGTTGTGGTCCTTTTTGGAAGAATTGAGAGCTTCAGAAGTCGTGTACCATGATTGGAGGGTCATATGAATATCTTGCATGGCGTTCTGGCGCACAGAAGACTCCCCGCTCAACGGGAGTCGTGTTGGAGAGCAGTGAAGAAAATAGAGCCGCGCCGCTACTATCTGCGTTAGCATCGGGCTCCTAACCTCCAGTCAAAAGATCTCGTACCGGTCTTGTTGAGTTCTATCTGTGAGATTATATATCGTGCTGTTTCTGGAGTTTCATCTGACAGATCATCCATTACAAGCTCTTCCACATCGTGGTCGAGATCATTAATAACCATAGGGCTGCCAGTAGAGAGGGAAGTCTGGCGATCGCGGATCTTTTCAGTTAGTATGAAACCGAAAAGAAGGGACCGTTTCGCTTACGTAGAGGCACCACCATATGCGTTTCCATCGCGACTTTTCCTGGGGCGGCATCTGGCTGTTCTTGGTGCTCCTGTGATACCCCATGCACTGAGCTGATCTGATGGCTGCAGCAAGCCACCAATGCGCATCACGGTAGGTGGTAGGGTTACCGAACCAGTAGTGAAGTAGATATGATGACAAAACCATGTTTGTCCTGTCAGATTGTCTGTCCTCGTTGAATGACGCGCTAGCTTTGGCGAAGAGATCGGCGTTTGCATCTACTCTTGTGCTGTGGCCCATGAGATGCAAAATCTCCAAGTCGCAATGAAGAGACGCAACAAAAAGGACGCAACGCAAGAGTGTCCCTGACACGGTCCCATCGTGGAGTGACGCAACAAAAGATTCCCTTCCAAGAATCGGGCAGAAGGAGTGAAATCGGTCAAAGTATGCGTGGATGAGCCGGTCCATCAAGCCTGGGAGTGGGAGGTCTGACAGCTCTGGTAGCTCTCTTGCTGGCAAAGATCCCCTGGGCCCGTTTTGCTTGGGCGCATCGCGGGACACATTCTGAACCGTCTGATTGCAGTCGTCGATTGGGCGATGGAAGCTGGTCGAGCCGGGAGCGTATCCCCTCATGAAGTAGGATGCGTACCAGCTTTCGCCGATGAAGCTTGGTCGAACGGTGGGCGATAATCTGGAATTTCGCGTACGAGGTCCTCTGACTCGTCGCTCGGGAGATGCAGCTTCAGATGGCGATTCAAAATCAGCGGTGTCGTTTCTATTGACCCGACCCTGATGACTTGAATCGACAGCCATCTCGCTGCAACTGCCAGAGTCTTGTGAAGGTGGCTGGTTACTCAGAGGGGGAGGTGTTGGTGGTTCGACATCGGGGGTTTGCGACCTTTCATGATGTGATTCATCCAAGCTTTGAAAGGTATACCGTCCATCCGGGCCCCTGGTCGACAAGTCAGGATACAAAATCATCGGGCCCAACTCGTGGGTTTCAAACCTTCGACGCTTCGACTGAATGAGCACGCATTGCGCGTGATTGTTGCTCTTTCTACACCCTGAGCAGGGAACTCCGTTGATCCATCCGTCACATCTGGTTCGTCGTCGATTGCACCGCTCACACGCTGTCCCCCTTCTTCTCCCCGCAACAAGCGGGTGTTTTGAGCCTGGTGAGTGTTGATTGAGAGGCTCCATCTCACCGCAAGAGTCGATCGATGGCGGCAGAAACAGCAGGATGAGTCAATGTCAGTTCGGCCCATCAAGCATGAAGTGCAGAGATGAAAATGGCGGTTCATGGGGACAAAATCCGGGGCCCCGCGATACTAAGGCCGGTCAAGCGGGATCCGGGGTTAGTCAGACAAAAGGAAGTGATCTTTAGCATACGGAGTACCACTTTTGACACACCTGTTGCGCCTATTTAGCATCCTATAGAGTATGGAATATGGCTAATATAGCCGAAGAAAGACTAAAGAAGAATAAATAAAAAATGAATTTACTCATAATTAAGCTTATAATAGCTACTGGGACTTTTATAAGATTTTATTTTACTTGATCCCCTATTTGAAATGCTAATCTCCTCCCGGGTTAGTATGCTAAAGAAGGAAACTGGCGTGTCAAATACCAAACAGTGGTGTGCCAAATGTCACCTCCGTTATTCGAGTAGAACTTAGGTACCGATCCGATGCACCTGTCATGAGTTGTAAAGTGCTGAGAAATGTCGCCATTACGCTGGTTTCTTTTCTAGCCTCTCCTTAATACCACATACGTACGGATGAATAGTAGTTATAGATTTCTTTAATTATTGACTGGATCAACCAACCCCCCCGAAGTCATTTGGCACCCCAGCCCATTCAAGTAAAATCATCTCGTGAACAACCTGGTTCGAACTAGCCCAGGGTAGGTGGTGGCGTCCATAGCCGATGGCCCCCTCATTCCATAGCCGATGACTCTCTTCATCGCCGACGGATCCCCGATGAGAAGCGAACTCTTGAATCCTTCGAAAATCAGGTGGTAACATCACCGAGGTGTAGGGGTAGGATCCAACAAGGAAGCCATGCCATCCCAAGTCGACATATCCTGGAGCGTGCATGTATTTAAGTCCACCGACGACTCACCCTTCAATCACCTCTCTTCAACTTATCCCAGCATGCAACTGGTGATTGTCTGAATAACTACAACTACGGGGTACAATGGATGATAAATACGCCGCTTCCCACCACGACATGACCGACATGGCCAAAGAAGAGATTGGCCATGCTGAAACCAAAGGCCATGTGGAAGAGATCCACGACGGAAAGTTCGAAAGGAGGGTTCTGCGCAAGATCGACTGGAGGCTTCTCCCTATTCTTGGCTGCCTCTACACCATCGCACTCGTCGATCGATCTAATGTTGCTGTGGCTCGCATATCAGGCATGGACGAGGACCTAGGTCTTGCCGAGGGCAGTCGCGCCTCAATATGTTTGATGGTTTTCTTTATCGGCTATATCATCTTTGAGATCCCGAGTAATGCCTTTATCCATAAACTCGGAGCTGCCAACTGGCTGGCGTTTCTCGCGGTTGCTTGGGGGCTGGTCTCCCTTGGGATTGGATTCCTTCACAACTGGCAGGGTTTCGCTGTGCTGAGATCGTTCCTTGGTGTTTTCGAAGCGGGCTTCTTTCCAGGTCAGTTCGTCGAGGTGCAAGTCCGAGACGCTTGCTAATGCGCACGCAGGCTGTGTCTACCTGGTATCGTCGTGGTACAGACGCTATGAGGTCCAGAAACGGATGGCCGGCTTCTTCTTGACGGCCTCTGCATTGTCCGCCTTTGCAAACATCCTCGCCTATGGTCTTATCCAAATCTCGAAACATCACTCTTACAAGGGGTAAGTGCTTTTTACCGCTAATATATCAGGCACTAACTATAATCCATACAGATGGCGATGGATTTACATCATTGAAGGTGCTATTACGGTCGTCGCTGGCATCGGTTCGTGGTTCATCATCGTCGACTTCCCCGACTCTCCTGCCAACACGTTCCTTACGACCGACGAAAGGGCCTTTGTCAAAGCCAGACTCATAGACGACCGTGGGCCCGAGGAGCACGAAAAGGTTACCATGAAGGTCGTTTTCAAGACAGCCGCTGACTGGAAGCCATGGGCGTTTTCTCTGATGTACATGGCCGGCGCCGTCGGCGTCTACGCCTTCCTCTTTTTCCTGCCGCTTATCCTCCGGGGCGGTCTTGGTTACTCTCTAGAGATGTCCTTCATTCTCAGCACGCCCCCGTCGCTTTTTTCGGTTGTGGAAGCCATGGCTATTTCGTGGCTTGCCGACAAGACGAAACTACGAGGCCCATTCGTGGTGTTCCAGGGCTTGATTGGGATAATTGGGCTGTGCATGACTGGATTTCTCGACTCACCTACCCCCAGATACATCGGAACTTTTCTGGGTGTTGCTGGAGCAAATGGCTTGGTGGTGACAGCGCTGGCATGGCAGGCCAACAACATCGTGGGTGATTCTCGACGAGCTGTCTCAACTGCGATCCTCATTAGCATGAGTGGCGTTGGCGGGATTTACTCTAGCATGGTTTTCCGTAAGTTCCGTGGATACTATCCAAATTACAGTGCTAACTAACATGGGATCAGGTCAGCAAGATGCGCCCAATTATACCCCCGGTATCATTGCTGTCATGGTGATCAATGTTGCAGCCGTGGTCACTGCCGTTGTTACCATGGTGCTGCTTCGATGGCAGAATCAGCGAGCCGAAAAGGGTGAAGCACTATGTGAGGATAGGGAAGGGTTCAGATATACTTTATAGAGTGCCTACCTCGTGTAGATTTGAGTCAAATCCATAAATCAAGCAAATTGGCGCTGGAGTCTAAACTATCATGAATAATTTCCGGTCAAGAAAAGGATACCAAGACCTAGATATTGGCGTATTTAAGCACATTAATGAGTAAAAGCAATGGGATATAAAGAAATATCACGTCATAATAAGTCATATCGCTTAAGTGAGGCAAGAAAATATCGATGTTGTTGAAGGGAAAAAGATGCCGAGAGTCTTGAAACTCGACCTGTTCGATCTGACGAGCAAGTTTGCCACATTTCCCCTACTGCCGCTCAAAGAACGACGAATTGTGAAATAAAAAAAAGAATAATACAATTTACCTGGATAGGAACTTGTTTTTCGCAAATAATACACTTGTTGTTATGCATCCCGAGGTACCGATGCTCATCATACTGCATGCATCATGATGACTCATCACGTCAAACTACAATCCCTCTCTTTCTCGATTTATACATACATAAATTCTAAATCAATTCATCTGTCAAGTTGTTTCTAAGTGACCCCTGCGCAATCGATGTTCGTCAGACGGTGCTGCTAGCCACCGTTAGGACTGAGGCTACAGGTTTAGCGGGTGACGATCTTTATCCAGTTTAATAAGCAAGCATACTCGCTGCATACTTCTGATGGACTGGGAATTGTTGTGGAAACCATGTAGACAATAAGCTTCGGCGCAGGATTCGACAAGATTTAGGATTAGCAACATGCAGCCGTTGGCCAGCCATCCAGACGGCACACTCACCGAAAACTTGACAATTCTATATATAGGTATGTACAGTGAGTGAGTCAGTGAAATACTTGGGCGCCTATAAAAATGCAAAGCCCCCCCGTGAATACACATGTTGGAATGTTTGTCTAACGCATATCGATCCTGGCCATTCAGTTTCAACACCACTCACGATGAATGCTTCCAGCGCTAGGTTTTCCTGGGACTTGCTCCCCCCCGAGATTCGTCTAATGATTCTGCGATGCGTTCTTCCCAAATCTGGACGGCTGGAAACCGTTACAACTCGCGGCTTCCCAAAGGCGTCTTCTTTGGCCACCGTGTCCCGAGAATGGCAATGCTTTTTCGAGAGGGAAACTTTCCGCCGCATGGCTCTTACATGTTCAGACCTACCTGGATTCGCGAAAGCCGTCCGGGGGAACAATGCCATTAGATTGAACTACATAAATTGTTTGTGGCTCCACGTCAACCTCGCTGAATACACTCGGCGTATCTACGACAAGCCAGAGAGCGCAACAAACATTTCCCAGTGAGTGCTAACTATCGTGTATTGAAGGCTTGCATGGAGCCCCCACTGACGTCTTGAGAAACAGAAATAATAGGGCCTTCACATTCGCCGTAGCAGTCCTGCTCAATGCGTTGTCATCTTGGGAGGGTGTTGACGGAGGGCTTACGCTAGAGATTAATGCACACTCACCCAGCGACCAGATATTCCACCAGAATGAGCTCGAAATCCAGGACGACTACCCAATCCGGTTCGCGGAAGACTTGGAGAGATCCCCGGGTCTTCTAGAGTACTCCCAACAAAAGACGGCGAAAAGGAGCGGATCCCGCGTGGCAAGACGTCGCCTGTCGGTTCGTCATGGGATGGAACAACGACTCCGTGGAACGCCTCTTGAGCTTCAACCATGGCTGACCAAGAGACAAGGCCGCGGGAATCCAATCCGAAATCTCCCCGAGGTTCCTATAATCAAGGGATTTACCATTCGTGAAGATTTCTTCAGGGGCATAGCATTCAAGTCTCTTGCAAGACTCTTTTGTGAAAGCTTCGTGGCCCTAGAATCTTTTCGTCTCGATAGATGGGTAGGACGCACCAGAGAAGCCGAAGCTATTTTCTGGAACGGTACGATGGGACACAATTTGGCGCAAATTGGGAACTAGTAGAGCTAATAGTTGATTCCAGGCCTCCGAACGCACTTGTTTCCCTCGCTCCCAGCGACTGTCAAGCTGTTCTCATTCAACCTGACGGAAAGGTGGGACTCTCACAACACCTGGCACATGACGGATATTCTGAAGCCGGCTTCACGGTTCCTAGCAAGGTCATGTCATCGTTTGACTGATTACTGCCCTCCACATCGAATCGGTATTCATGAGTTTCTACTACAGCTAGCCGGACGCAGGAGCCGCAGAAAGTCCAGTCTTGAGCGTCTCTCTCTAAGGACAGCATACCTCACACCATCGGAAGGGCAAGATAGGGTAACCAGGCTCCTAACCCTTGCAGCTGGAGCAGTAAAGCAGCTTGCTCGCTTGCAGGTTTTGGAGATATGGAATTCCGGCATCGGATTTGGATACTTATTCCGCTATACCCAGGGTGATCGTCACTCCACAATAACTTGGCGAAGCACTGGAGGAGATTTTGTTCTGTCAAGCAGTGTGATTCAAGCATGGACCAGAGTTGCTGCAAACCGCGTACTCGAGGTGGAGAGAATTCCATTCATAGCGGCGGACGCGGACGGGTCGGGTTTCAAACATTTATCCATTCTTCCTCATTTAGTTCTCCGGAGTTTGGCTTTCGACCCGATTACTGAGGCACGACTTGCGATGCACATACCAAAGTGAAAGCAGAGAAGGGATCGTCTGTGTGCTCGGCTGAGTGACATGATGACATTCGCGCCTCATGGTCGTTGGTAATTTTGACAAGCTTGCCTAGTTACCGATGGAGGTAGTTAATTATGAAATCTCTATTACCTAAGCACTAGCTCTTGAAAGCCACAACGTGTCTTGTCTCCCCGCTTCTCCCCGTCTTCTGTCACTTACCTGCTTCTACGAAGCTCCCCAGTATCAGACATGCCCCTTTCAGACGACTCAGGCACCGCTTCTCTCCGTGATAGCAACGCTATTGCTGGGCCCGCTTTAATAAATGAAGCCACGGAAGGAGCTGCCACCGCCCCAAGGGTAGGGAGTAAGAGGCGACGTTTCACGGGTCCTCAATTCGCGAAGCGCAAGAGAGCGTCAACAGCTTGTCAGTTCTGCCGTCAGAGAAAAACAAAGTGTGACAATGCGAAGCCAGTATGTGGGTTCTGCCGCCAGAATCAGGCGCGATGTATCTACGAAGACGACGTTCCTTCTGACGAGCAAGCCCCCTATGACGATGCGAGCCAGGAAATCATCACTCGCCTCGCCGAGATCAAGCAGCTGCTTTGTGAGGGTGGCGACGGCGCAGCTAGAGGATATGATCACCAAGTTTCTGGAGCCTTCATTGCAGCAAACACAACCGCCCCGATCATTTCATCAGAGTGCACAACAGAGTCATTTGCGGAGCAGTCACCAGCAACCCGATCCCCTTCGGCGGCCCTAAGGTGCGAGTCCCTTCTACGATGGTCCGTTTTTGATGGAGTACTATCAGATTGGGAGAGGAACATCTCATCCTTCGTCCTCGAGGCGAAGGGGAGGCCCGACCAGTCGGCGCAAAAAAAGGTGTTCGCATCTGTCGAGCCATCGGGGTTGCTATTAAGAGACAGTCCCATATCTGCCCCTGAAACATCCACCATAGGGGTGGGCATTCATGACGGTGCATTTTTACCACTCTGTCGGCGATTCTTAGAGCTTGTCCATCCTAGGAACCCCATACTTGAACCAGATGATCTCATTGCCCAGGCTAAGCATGCTTCAGAGCATGGCTTGGGGTGGGACTATAAAGCATGCATGGTAGTAAGTGAACCCTGCAAATATAGTTCTCAGGCGTAACTAAACACTACCAGCTCCTGGCATGCGCTTTAGCTTGCTGTACGGTGCCGTGGGAGACGGCCGTCCAGTCTCCTGATTCAGATCTCGCCTTCGCCGTCGACATCTCACTCGCGGACAAGCGGACGGCTTCTCTCTACTACGTGGCTGCCCAAAAGCGGATTGGGTTGCTCGGAGCCGCGATTCCAGATATCCAGTGTCTGTTTTTCGCCTCGGTATATGAAAAATACCTCATCCGTCCACTCCAAGCGTGGTTCTATATTCAGCAAGCCTCCACTCGGCTCCAAGCTCACATGCTCAGCGGCGGCAGCCGTCTTTGGCATTCTGGGGGTTCTGATGACAAACCTAGCAACCATTTAGAGCAGAGACTCTTCTGGTCAGTCTACAAGGCCGAAAGGTGAATACGAACCATCGACTTCCCATTATGACAGGTGCCTTGAAGCTCACTGACATGAATGCGCAGTGAATTAGCGCCAGAACTTGGTCTCCAGCCCAGCGGACTGGCCAAGTTTGCTTACCCTGACTTATTCCCATCTCCTCCCGCTACTCTGGGACGAGCACCTTGCGATGCGCAGGATAAGAGTTCCCCTGCGAACCAAATAAGCGCGGAAGAGCGCAGTTGGTTCTTTTACATGGCAGAGATTTCTTTGCGGAGAACCATCACTGACACCGTGAACATGTTATATCGGGATGGAGAGAAGCAGTGGAGCAACAATATCCATTTCTTAGTTGCCCAACATGATGATCAAGAAAGACAAGTCTTGCTTTGGTATGGCCTCTTTCCCTCCTTAGTTCACATGTCATCTCACATTGTGCGAGGCGCTCGCATTTGCCGCCAGCAGTTCAATTTCCTGACGGCCAGCCGGCGGAGCATGAACTTGCCTTCTATCTTCAGGCTCGGTTCCTAGAATGGAGGCATTACCTTGTCCGACCTTTCATCTACTACGCGCTTCACAATGCTCTGACCGACATCCCAGACCGACAAGTGGTTATTGCTTTGGCTCAGGAGGGAATTGACTTGTCTGCGGAAATGATAACCCATTATGTCCAGAACCATCGCCATGGTGGAAGCTGGTTTGTTTCGCGTCATATCTGGATGTGCGCCGTGTTGCTCCTAGCGGCTGTGCGTCAAAACGGTGAGCTACTTGCTCCTCAGAACTGGCCCTCTCTAGTCGAGATAGCAGACAACTTTCTTGGTAGGTGGGGGAACGAGGCAGTCGACCTCGAGTTGATGCGCGATCTACTGTCACGCCTTTTCCATACGACATGTCAGGAACGGAATACTCTCCATGGAAATTATCCCTTAAGGACTGAGAGGCTAGCCTGAGGACACAATAAATACAAGACTGATTTATCTTAGCCATACTTGACCATGGCAAATTCATGTCCTGGGTCGAACATGCCAGTCTCAGCATAATACACTTCCCAATGCTTGACTAACTTCTTCAACATCTCTACTTCGGTTTCGGCGAGGTCATTGATCTCTCCCGGGTCCTTCTCTAGATTGTACAGCTCCCAGCGGTCCTTTCCTCGCGGGGGCGCCATGTAAATGGCTTTCCATGTCCCCTGGCGGATAGCCCGGCACCCAAAGAGCTCCCAGCCTGTGATCTGGGTCGCCTCATCATGGAATGAGGCCGTCTTTCCTGTCAGATGAGGCACCCACGTCGAGCCTCTGACACTGACCACATCCCTCCCGCGAAACTTGGATCCTGGATGACGGACCCCAGCGAGGTCTAGCACAGTGGGGAGAATGTCCATGACCGTGGCAAAAGAGGCGGTATGGGCATCTTGGGCCTGGAGCGAGGAGCTTTGAAAAGGGGGATATCGGACAAGACACGGGCAGCGGATGCCACCTTCGGTGATCCACGTCTTGAAGCCCCGGGACGGCGCCATCGATGCACATGCCCAGTCCGGCCCATACCAAATGTATGAGTCCCCCATGCCCATGTTGTCCAAGCTATTGTCGTAGTAGCGCTCAATGATTTGGCTGACGCTGCTGGCACCACCCATCATGGGCAACGCCTCCAACAGTGCACCTTCGGCACCGTTGTCTGACATAAAAAGGACAAACGTATTATCCAGCTCGCCAGAGTCTCGCAGGTGATCAAGAGCACGACCAATGTTCTGATCGATCATGTCTACCATGGCGGCATAGACTTCCATCTTGCGAGCCGACTCGGTTCGTTCCTCCGGAGTCATTGAATCCCATTTCGTTGTGAATGGGGCGGGCTCTACCTCTCCGGGCACGAGGCCGAGCTCAACAAGTCGCCGAAGGCGCTTCTCCCGCAGTGCGCTTGGTCCATCATCATACATCCCCTTGTATTTTTCGATAACGTCTTGGGGAGCCTGGAGTGGCCAATGTGGAGCGGTGAATGGCAGGTAGGCGAAGAAAGGCTTGCCGTTGTTGTCTTTGCAGGAGGAAATATAGTCGATCAGCTTATCCGTGAAAGTCGTCGTGGAATAAAAGTCGGAAGGGAGATCGTTGGTTCGGTCTAGGAATTCGTTGTCCTTCATCCAGAACTCGGTCGTCTTCATGGGTGTGAAAATCGCGTGCTTGGGGTCGTCGAGTTGGGGCTCGTAGTTGAAGTGGTTTCCACAGCCAGAGAGGAAAGCGAAGGAGTCATCAAAGCCACGAGCGTGAGGGGACGTCTCCTTGCTGAGTCCGAGGTGCCTTAATTCAAGTGATCAGCTCTATACGAAAAGGGGTAAGGGGTTGCTGTGTCATGGGCACTTACCACTTTCCCGACATAATCGTGTGGTAGCCATTGTCCTGTAGAATCTCTGACAGGGCTGCAACACGGAAGTTGAGGTAACCCTCGTATCCCGGCTTGTTTTTATACACGGCGTTGTCCCCCATATGCTCAGACATCTGTCCGAGCCCGGCAATGTGGTTATCAGTGCCGGAGAAGAGCATCGACCGCGTGGGGGAGCATGCCGATGCCGTATGGAAGTTTGTGAGTCTAATGCCAGACTGGGCGAGTCGATCGAGGTTTGGGGTTGCAATCTCGGAGCCAAAGGGGCCAATATCGCTATAGCCCAAGTCATCTGCCACAATGATCAAGAAGTTCGGGCGAGATTCGACATGTGAACCCATTTCGGATAGAAGCTGGGGGCCGAATTGGGCACCACACCGCGTTGTATTCGATGGTTACTGTCAAGGGATGAAGTCGAAGTTGAGCCCTGGGAGCTTTGGCTTGGATAGAAAAGGTTGGGACAAAGCATGTCAAGGTAGTCTTGTGCTTCTTCATCCTCCTTTTATTTCTCGTGTCCAAAGCCCTGGACCATCAAGTCAAGCTGCTCAAGCTCTTGGTGCCGGGAAGGACGGGGAGGGACGGGGAGGTAACAAGCAACTGAGTCAAGTCAGTCAAGGCCATGGCCAATCAACTACCAAGAGAGCAAGCCTTCAGACGCTAAAAACTAGTGCGAACCACCTCACCAACTCTCCCCGTCTTACCCCGTTCAACTCTCCACTTTCCCGCTAGGATAGAGACCGTTCTGGGCGAATGCATCTTTGCTCCCCGTCTATCCCCGTCATGCGAACTGCTCTCCCTGATTCCGGGTCCTGTTCCCATGACTTTTTGCCTCACAACTGAGCTCACTCCTCATGCCTCCCCCGCAAACACATCTCAGCCGACAATGGGGTCCCCGCAACCTTATTCAATATCGACAGTCTGCGGGGACGTGTTCTTTGAGGTTGAAAGGCCTAGTTACTCCGTTGCTCCGTTGTGGTTGCGCAGAGAGGTCACCTGGGCGAGGTACGGTACCAAACTATCCCTTCTGAAGTCATGGTCTAAGCAAACCCTTAGGGCGTCGAGAATCCATCCCCTGCCACCGATCACGCCTTCGGGAGAAGATTTACTTGTGGACTTCTATTGCAAACCCTGTTCATCAGAAGAATAAATAGCCCCCGTTTCTTCCACCACTGCCCCCATTACTATCTTATTGACATACCAATCATTTGATCTCACCCAGACAAGGGACAAAGAGCATCCTCTCTTATCACTCCAAACCTCCAGACACCAGCATATCGCAGCAGCATCGACCGCCAGCAGAAGCTTGACAAGATGTCAACTACTTCCACCCATTCGCGGTCGAGCCTAACAGCAGGCTTCCGCCGCCTGACACGTTGTGTGAATGGAAAACTACTCTATTCATGCACTCTAATTGCCATTTCACAGGTCAATTTTGGTATGGACCAGGGCGCTTTCAACGGAACTCAGGCCATGGATGCCTTTACTCGCAAGTTTGGTGACTATAACGCCGAGACCGGCACGTATGCCATTCCCGGGTGGTTTTTATCACTTCTCAACAGTCTCAACTATATCGGATTCGCTGCTGGGCTGCTGTTGGGCAGTTTCATCAATGCCAGGTACGGGCGCAGGATGACCATGTTTACCATGTGCATATGGGCTCTCATCTCCGGCGTCCTCCTCATCACTGCGCAACACCGCGAGCAAATTCTAGTGGGAAGAATCATCGCCTATATCTACATTGGAAACGAACTTGCGGTTGTCCCCGTTCTTCAGTCCGAGTTGACACCGGCTCCCATTCGAGGATTCGTGGTTGGAACCTACCAGTCAGGGCTGCTGGTGAGATCCCCATCTCTAGTGCCCCTTTTGCTCTATTACCTGACGATCGTTTGAGACTAATTAACCTTTCTTTCAGGTTGGCCAATTGATCCAATCCTTGATTTGTCGAGGCACAGCGGATATTCCTGACGATCGATCATGGAGAATCCCCTTCGGGTTGTTCTTTATTATTCCGACTATTATCGCTGGCGGTGTTTGGTTTATGCCCGAGGCAAGCCACCTCTCGTTATTCGTCTTTCGGTTCGAAACAACTAACTCCTTGGATAGTCTCCTCGATATCTTCTCATCAAAGACCGGCCGGATGAAGCGATGGAATCTCTACGCCAGCTCCGAATTGGAAAATACTCGGACGAAGAGATCGAACAAGAATATCAAGAGCTCCGGGAATCGATTACGAACCAACCTGAAAAGGGCCGTTTCATCGAGATCTTCCAGGGAGTCCAGCTCAAGAGAACGCTGATTAGCGTCGGTGTCAATGTCTTCCTCCAACTGACCGGCCAAAACTTCGTCAGCGTTTATGGAACCATTTTCCTCAAGAGCTTGGGAACGGTTAACCCGTTCACTCTGACCTCGATCAACACGGGCATTAATATTGTGATGGTCCTTGTGACTCAAGTGCTAACGGACGTTACGGGTCGAGTGTGAGCATAAGAGCCGTTTAATTAGTCTGAGTTACATGTATATTGACTCTTGCTAATAGTCCCCTCCTTATCACGGGTGCCGCAATTCAAACTGGAGCTCTCTTCACCATGGGCGGGTTGGGAACTGTTTCCGACCCAGACTTCCAGATTCGGACCGGAATTGCTACCATGGTCACCATTTTTGGCGTCGGCTTTCAACTTGGTTGGGCTCCCTTGTCACACGTGGTTGCGGCAGAAATTCCGACCACTCGCCTCCGCGACATTACGTACGCTTTCGGTGCCATCTTCAACATCGCCATCCAGTTTGCCGTGTCCTTCAGTATTCCATACCTAATCAACCTTGAGTATGCTGGGCTTGGGAGCAAAGTCGGCTTCATCTTCGGGAGTACCGCATTCTGTGCGATACTGTTCAGCTTCTTTTGTGTTCCTGAGTGTGGTGGCAAGACTTTGGAAGAGATTGACGTTTTGTTTGTGCAGGGAACTCCTATTCGGCAGTTCAAGAAGACTACGGGTTCAGTTATGCCGCCGCCAAATGAGGAGAAGGCAATGGAGGAGCACGTTAACTAAGGATGTCACTACGTGCGGGATGCTTGGGAACGGGTTGCGTCTGCCTGTACTTGGGATATCCAGTGCAAAGGTTCCAAGGTAGGCAGCCCGGCATTAGTGATGGACGCAAGGCCTATTTCCCCTTCTCAGATTATTAGTTTTACTGTGATTAATATACCATGTAGCAAACCCGCTAATGGCGTACATGGTGTGAATGGCCTGGGGAATCTAGATAGTGAAAACGTGTTGGCTCAAGAAAGGGGCCCCTTAAACTACAGTCCTACTGTCTCACGTAGATGAGAAGGCTGAAATTATACAGCGTAGTATGCAGGAAAACGGGCTCAGCAGCTAGTACGACCTAAAGGCTATTCAAGTTACCTAAAGACCATTCAAATTACCTAAACCATTCGGACTTCGAACGTCAATACGAAGAGGGACTAAGCTAAAACTTGTAGGAACTGCTAAAATTCGGATGGACATACCATTGGGGGATGCTCGAAGATGTCGAAACAGTCTGTCTCGATGGTGCAGCGAACACTACGTACCTGTACACGCAATAATCCACCGTCAGTCTATTGCTGCCTTCACTGACCCCCCGCCCTAACAACAGGGTTTATAGCTGGATGTGCCTGAAGCTATGGCTCCGGCTTGAACCCCGTTCCGACTCGTCTATCGCAATAGAAAGACGAAGAGTGAAGCCCAGTTATATTGAAAGGGGTTAATTTCATGCTTGGGCTGCGACGTTTCGTGTCATCGTTTGTATACAGGGTAGCTACCAAGTCAGTTGCTCGCCCAACAGGAACGGGAGGCACATACATATTATAGTCATGGCTTTACCGATGAACCAAATGAACAACCCTGGTTCTTGAATTCTCTCAACATGCAAGGTTGTACAAGCCTTCTCCCCAACACTTAGGTCGTTAGTCCTGCGCCGAGAGATTCGGATTAATGTTCGAGCGCAGCCTCGTTGTCCAGGGTACGCAACCCTCGTGCAACCCGAGTAGGAACTGACTGTGCAGCCTGGTTTCCGTGAGAGGCCCAACAACCTGTACCATCAACCATCACCACAATCTTGACTGGTGTGAGAAAATACACGAAAGGCTGACTGACATGGCCACGCTCAACTCCCTCAAGTTGGCCCTGAGGCAGAAGGCCAAAGCAACAGTATCATCCACGACGCAACCAATTTCCGAAACGCAGTACAGGGATGGCTTCGAAATCTTAATGCGGGGTTCGGGATGGATCACATACAAAGACTTTATCATTCCTCAGCTGTCTCTGCTGCTGGCGCCTCTCTTCAACTCGCGCCCATATATCTCAGTCCTGGAAATCGGTCCCGGCCCGAAGAGCGTACTCGGATACCTGCCAGGCTCCCTGAGGCAGAAGGTCAAGAAATACGCGGCATTTGAGCCGAATGAGCTGTTTGCTGCGAAGCTGGAAGAATGGCTTTGCTCTCCGCCAGGAACGGAGCCTGAGCCATTCGGTCTGGAAACCCCCCCCAACATTCGTCGAAACCCGTTCATTCTTGACATGAACGCCACGAATGGTCTTGACTCCTGTTCAAGTGATGGCATGGAGAAGTTCGACGTCATCCTATTCTGTCACAGCATGTACGGGATGAAGCCTAAACGCAGTTTCATCGAGCAGGCACTGGAGATGCTCGTTAAGCGGCCAGGAGGTGGAATGGTCGTGGTCTTCCATCATGACGGAACGCTGCACTTTGACGGCTTGGTATGCCATCGAACGGCTTCCTTCCCTACCGGTGCCGTTCGTGTGGCAGATAGAGACGAAGTACTGGACTGTTTTGCCCCTTTCATCGCGGGGTTTTCCATACAGGATATCGGTGCCGCGGAGGCCGTCCGAATCGAATGGCGTGAGGTATGCCATGCCTTAGGCCGCCGTGAGGAAGCTCACCCAGGGCATCTCTGGTTCAGCTTGCCCGACGTCATGGTATCTTTCACGCAACACGCGGCTATATTGCCAGAGCTGACGGCACAGGTGCCATTGGCGGGTAGGGACATAGTGGTTAAAAACCGTGAGGCTCGCCTCCATCATCCAGCCTCCATTATTCGGCCAACAGAGGTTAGGGAGATACAGCAATCCATTCGATGGGCTCAGAAGCATCAGGCCAGTCTCACTATGGTTAGCGGTGGTCATAGCAGCCACTATCTCTGGCCCAACGTCGTCTCGGTCGATATGGGTGCCTTTAATGAAGTGCATATTCTCAAAGCCTTGGACCAGGGAGAGAAATCTAGCGCCAAGTCTTGTCCTTTTGTCGTCGCCGGAGCTGGCTGTAAGACAGGGGACATCATTCGCAAGGCCATGGCGGCGGGCGTGACAGTGCCCCTTGGGTCCCGACCAAGTGTAGGGGCCGGGCTATGGCTACAGGGTGGCATAGGTCATCTTGCCAGAGTCCACGGACTTGCGTGCGACTCTATCGTCGGCGCCGTGGTGGTCAGTGTCAAGTCAAGCCAGGTCCTCTATGTCGGCCACGTCCCAAGTCAACACCAGCCAGCCGGTGCCGTGCATCCAGAAGACGGAACCGATATACTATGGGCCATTAAAGGTGCTGGGACCAACTTTGGCATCGTGGTCAGCGTGACGTTCAGAGCCTACGTGGCTCCGACCTATTTGGTTCGAAACTGGATTGTCCCGCTTCGCAATAGGGCCGACGCGCGGCTCCGGCTCGCCGATTTTGATGAACTCATCGCCAGCAAGCTTCCCCGGAACTGTTCTATAGACGCGTATCTGTATTGGGAGACGGACCGGCTGCATCTTGGCGCGACTGTACGAATCTTCCACCACTGGGCTCACTGTCGGAACCTCCGCATTCGCTGGTGCTCGTGCTATCTTGGGATCAGAGAAAAGCTGCCAGACTGTGGATGGCATTGGGTTGTTCGAGACCGAGATGTACATATCCGGGATGCACGGCGGACATGCCAATGGCAAGACCTCCTCGTTCAAGCGATGCCTATTCTTGAAATATATAGGGGAGTCGAAGATCGCGGATATTTTGGTGGTAGCTGTTGAAGCTCGTCCCTCTCACCTCTGCTATCTCCATCTCCTCCAAGGTGGAGGGGCAGTGAGCGACATAACTGACGACGAAAGTGCATTTGGCTGTCGAGACTGGGACTTTGCTTGCGTGATAACTGGTGTCTGGCCCCGCGACCAAGATGAAACTGACACCGCTCGAGCTGCCGTGCGCTGGGTTTACAGTGTTGTCGAGGAGTTGCTACCCTTGAGTAGCGGAGCATACGGCGCTGATCTTGGGCCGGACCCGAGAGACGCCCATCTGGCAACCCGGGCTTTTGGGCCAAACCGGGCGCGTCTGGCTCGCCTCAAACAAAGCCTAGATCCGCACAACATCTTGGCCTACGCCTGTCCACTCTCAACAGTTCCAGTAGGACAGAGGCTTATCCTTCTTGTCACTGGCGACAGCTGCGCAGGGAAGGACTATTGTGCTGATGTCTGGGCCTCCGTGTTCGACACATGCAGCGCCAACAAGAGTCTTCAGGCGCATGTCGCCAGCATCAGCGACGTGACCAAGCACGAATACGCGGTCGCGTCTGGTGCCGACCTGAACCGCCTGCTTTGGGACCATGGCTATAAGGAGAAACACCGACCAGCATTATCGGCTTTTTTCCAGAGCCAGGTACAACAACGGCCTCGGCTGCCCGAGGAGCATTTTCTCCACGTCGTGCGAAGCGCTGCGGATGTGGATGTGTTGCTCATCACGGGGATGAGAGACGAGGCGCCAGTCGCAACCTTTTCGCACACGGTGCCAGAGAGCAGACTGATCGAGGTTCGCGTTGAAGCTGGCAATAAGACGCGACAAGTTCGGCGAGGGCGTCGAGGCAGTGGTGACGATGAGCATAACGATGCGGACGAGAGCAACGGCAACGGCAAGTCAAACTTGACTGGCTTAGGATACCGCCCCAATCTCGTCTTCGTCAATGACGCGATAGGAAGCGAGGCCGCAGAAAGGTTCACTGAAAACTACCTGGTTCCCTTCCTCGACAAGGATCTGGAGCAACTGGCCCAAATGGTGCGCCCAGTGCCTAACTTTCCTCGCGCAGGCATCGAGTTCCGCCACGTACTCGACATCGCCCAGCAGCCAGGGGGGCTAGCCTTATGCATTTCTTTACTATAAACTCACTTCACAGGCGATTGGTCTAGAGTCGACGTGGTGGCTTGTTGTGAAGCTGGCGGCTTCGTCTTCGCGTCGGCCTTGGCCGCGTTGGTTAGCGTACCATTGGTGTTGATTCATGAAGCTGGGAGGCTTCCCCCGCCCACTGTCTCTATTGTCAAGTCCCCGTCATATATCTCGTCTTTAGCATCTAGCAATCAGAGAGAGGAGAGAATTGAGATGAATCGGGACTTAGTTCCAAGAGGCGCGTCGGTGGTGGTGGTGGATGATATGCTGGCCATAGGAAGGACACTTTGTGCGGTGCTGGAGCTGTTTTGTGAAGCCGGTCTGGGTGTCGAGGATATTAGCGTTATGGCTGTTCACCGTGGCCGGGAATTGCTGTACCAGCGTGGCTTTGGTGGAGTCAATATCCAGAGCCTTTTGGTCTTTGAGGGTGCATAGTCGAGGGATGAGAGGGTCATGCTCAAGAGAATATTGTATTTCTCCAGAATATTCAGACTAAGCATTTCGACAACTTTGGCTTGCGATGATCATCTCGCTTCCTCTTCTTGTTGTTGCCCCTCTTGCCTGACAATTTTAAAAGCTGCTTGTGCCGGATAGGTGGGAGTAACGTGGCCCTATCGAAATCAATCACCATGACACGACGTCGCTCGGCGTTCCAGAGAACATTGGGACTTCGCAGGTCGTCGTGCAACACCCCTTCACGACTGACTGCTTCCAACGACTGGGCCACCTCCGGCACGTCCTCTGGTTTGTCGGCAGCAGCAATGGCGGGGATGGCTATCTCTATGTCCTCCCCTGCCCATGACATCAGGAGCATGTGGACGATGTCGGCAGCTACTAGGTAGTATGGCCTTTCTAGGTCAATGTTACCTAGGTAGACAGGAACGACCTCACCCTGGAGCTGTTCCAGCCGTGAATAAATCAGCCCCTCGCGTCGCAGATGTTGCGCCGCGCTTGCGTACGTGCCCTTGCCCACAAAGGTATAGCCGTACGCTGCCAATGTCAGCTTGAAAAGCGCACCTCTCGCACCAAACTTTCCATACACGTCTAGCGGCACGCAGTAGTGATCCCGGGAGCTGCTCAACTGCGCACGGATGAGGATTGCGAGTTCGGGGGCGGTTATTTGGTGGCGAGAACCCCCAGTTGATTGACGGTGCAATGAGACATTCGGACAGTTCTCGTCGAGTTGTTCTCCTCTTTTCAGGCCTAACAGGCATGTCTGCGTGCAGTATTGCTGACCGATATTGTCCGACCCAGTACCAGACGAACTCAGACTGCTAGATGAAGCTCCCTTCCGCTTGTTTGAAATTTCCCGAGTTATTGCTGTTGGCCGTCCTCGAATGATTCTATCGTGGTCGTTGTTGTTGTCGTCCTCGTCGCTCGATCCGCCCTCCCCGGTCCGGTTCGTGTCGGTATCTTTACAGGATGACGATCTCCTCGATCCACGTAGACGCATCGTCAATTCACCGGGCCCCCCCGTCGCACCAGGATCTTCGAAGGAAATCGTAGAACGTGTCGACGCCGTAGACTCTTCTTCATCTGTCGTCTCGTATCCCATCTCCGCATAGGGTTTCGGCCACTTCTTGACTATCGCATCCACCTCCAATCGCCAGCCATCGCGTGGTGTTGGGGACTGAATAGCCTCTAGGCAGAGTGCTGCAACCTGTGCAACGGCGGTGTGGAACGGCTCTATGCGTGATTCCTCCCCCTCCCCCCCCGCGTCCTTTCCTGGCTCAATCATGTGGTAGTGGAGGACTCTTGGGTCGGCATGATTAACCCAGAGAAAGACCAAGCACTCTCCAGTGGCAAGGTATCCATAGGGAGTACCCAGCTGGACCATGTAGTGAAAGATCTGTGTCAAGGCCATTGCAACCATCCGGTCTGACTCTTCCTTTGCACGGGCGGCTTTTGAAGTGTCAACCTTGTCACTCAAGGTGGAAGAGATGACCTTGGTAAATAGCTCCTCATTGTGAAGAGCCTCTCGTAGCCCCTCTGGTGGGATCTTGTGCGCTGCCTTGTACTCGACTGGAAAGGCAATCCTGGTCGCACCACCGTGGTCGGTGCTGAAGCACCACCTATCTGGTTGTCCGATTCTCGTCGGCACGTTTCGGATACGAGCGACTCGTTTATTCGGTCCAGGTTGTCCTCGAGCGCGTCGGATGCTGTCTTGTTCATCCTCCTCATCTTCGGGTTCGCGTTCGGCGAGACTGTACGGGTGATTCCGAAACACTACGGACTTGCAGTCGAATTTCTGACCGACTGAGTGTGTGCTAAATCGCGGGCCGAGGAGAGAGAAGATGCTCTCCACAGGGTATTCCAAAGCCAGGTGCTCGAAAGTTCTAAGGTCAAGCTCACAAGCAACTGGATCCCTATGTGTTGCATCTTGAACTGCATGGACGCTCAACAGCGACGGGAATAAGTTTTCACCCCCAAGAATATCCTGAATGAGATCGAAGCGTGCTCGCTGTTCCTCGAGAAAGCCCACCCAAGGCCTCAACCTGAGCGGGTAGTATTTGCCATCCACATCAGTCGGGGGACCACCAGACGACAATGATTTTCTCTGGACCCTAAGGGGCTTGAACAGGTGGTTATGACAGTTCCGCAGATAGCCATCGAGCGCTGTCGGCTGCTGCTCGAGGGTTTGACGAACGAGGTCTTCATTGTTGCGTTGCAGGTCTTCCTTTTGGGCCGTCAGCTGTTCCGCCTGGGTCGCCAACCGTACCTTCTGGCGACGCTCTGCCTCTTCGCGGGCCTCAGCTTCCTTTAATTTTTGCCGTAGCTGCTCGATCTCGAGATGGAAATCGGACATGACGGAGGTTCGATGACAAAGGTGGAGGCACTGTGCACTCGAGGTGAGAATAGTGGAGATGGTCAGTTAGTCCCAACGCGTTTCGGGATCGGAGATAGCAAATTCCGTGACCCATCTCATCGCGAGATCAGTGGGCGGTTGCCCCGCGACCACTGGAGTCAAATGTGATACAACAAGGATTGAATTCCGATTTACGGATTCCTACGTGGTTGAGGCCAGGTTTTAGACGTTTCAAAGCTCTCAGGGCGTCTCGGATTATGCCTACTTTATCCCTATCTTTATTCCAGTTCCCACAGAGGGATCCATATATTGTCGTGCCGGTTCAATGGTGTGAATGCTCTCGGAAATGAGCCAAGATGTCAACATTTACTCCCCATGTGGCGATTTCTTTTTCATATGTATCGAAATATGATACGCTACCTACAAGCGATCAGCCATACTCAATACTTACGTGCGACAGTCATTGCGAATAAGGAGGAGGCGGAGTCGGAGAGAAAGCCGTGGTGGGGTTTCTGGCCTCCACTCACAACCATTGACCTTCATCACAACCTACAAACCATGGCGTCCGTCCGTCTGTCATTACTTAGATCGGTTACAGCCGATCATCCTTACTCGAAACCCTTCTCTGTGTCGTTTAAAGGACATGTTTTCTTTTCTCCCCACTATGTCTGAAACCCAGAGATACCAACCTTGTAGCGGGTTGGAAATCATGGCGATTGAATTAAAAGAGCTCATATGCAAAGCCCTGTTCAGGGGCGACTTCGGTGGCCGCTTGACGAGTGATGGACAAAGAGCTCTCCTCTGCCTTAGTCGCACGTCGAGGACCTTTCGAGACCTAGCGCAACCGCTTGCATATCACACATTTACCCACAACTCCATCAACCTGAGCAAGCTTGTTCAAACTCTCTACCACCGACCAGACCTTGCCGCCCATGTCCAAGAATTTCACCAACCGTTGAGGGGATACTGCGAGGGCCCGGCCGAAGACTTGATTTTTCTCAGATCTGTGGTCAAGGAGCTGAGGTTGTGCCGCGGGGATGTCTCAAGGTTTGGACGAGGGGCAGCCCAGGGCGTATTCCCTGAGGACATATGCCTTGAACTCATCATCATTCTATCACCAAACCTTGCGACACTCAGAATCTACAGCCTGGAAAAGGGTATCGACCAGCAGAATAGGTTCCCCCTCCTATATACACACTTCCGACGACTCAACGAGAAAACAAACGAGCGCTCCAACTTGCCCAAGTTGCGTCACCTTGAGTTGGATAGGAAGAGCACAGAGAGAACGCCTTTCGCCCTCCCAAGTCTTGACGTCGCGACTTTACTGACCGCGACACCAAATTTGCGGCAACTTGTTCTACGGGGCGTCTCGAATTTCAACGATACAACCTTCGGCCAAGAACAGTTCGGAAGCTTGCGCCCAACACTCAAGTATCTCAGCTCCATAGAACTGCAAGAATGTGTTCTCGAAACCCGGGACTGGGGGGAACTATTCTTGGGACAACTAGTGGCCATGGCACCTCATCTTGAGCATTTCAGATACGTCTCTGAGAACTATCGCTTCCCAGACCCTGTAGCACGACACCTGTGCGTACCACACATGGTGCGCGCGATCCGCTTGCAACATTCATCGTTGGATTTAAAAACCCTAGACGTTTGTCTTGGTGCATTTGCCCGCTGCAAATGGCCGAACCGAAGCAATCTGATTGGGGTTGCAGACCTCGAAAAGTTCTCATGCTTGGAAACGCTGAAGATTGACGAGAATGCCATCTGTCGATGCTATGACTCGCCCTTCAATATCGACTTATCAGTTCCCCCAACAGACTGCCTGACGAGATCCTTGCCCTCTCACCTCAAGCATTTAGTGATCAGAGTCTTCAAGGGGTCGCAATCCCATGTTTGGGGTGACTTGACTGAGTTGGCAGACAACATCTTTCAATTCACCAGACTTGAGTCCGTTTTCGTGTACGCGATTTGCAAGACAGATGATTGCGGCCAGTGGGCCGAATTCAAGGAGGAGGTTGATGCACGGGAGAAGCCATTAAGAGATCTTTGGTCGGAGACAAGGGTCATGTTTGGTGTTGAAGCGTGCTGGAATTCGCTCCCGGATCATGAGAAGACATTACTAGGAGTCATATAACTCGCTCTTTTGCTTGCGCTTAGTCCCCTAGTATCTCCATTTCTTATTGCCGCTAAATAACTCACAATTGTGACTGGTACTATCCATCGCGTCTCTTTATCCGGGTATGTTGGACGTCTAGCCAACTGAACTGCTCCTAGGTATCGATTTAAATAGCTCTCATCGTTTTTCTCACTTTCCATCAACAAATTTACACATTACGACCGCCGCACTTTCTCAGGAGTTGTCTCGACTTTCCCAACTTTGTCATATCTCATGAAATCTTCCTCTTCCCCGTGAGGATCACCTCTCCAAGCCCACTCCATAATTTGCACATCATCATCGTCCCCCTCAACAAGGCAGTAAACCCTGCGGTTCACGGTCGCAGCCATCGTACCTAGCGAGGAGCAGTCTGATAAGGCAGAAACCTCGCCCCCTGGCGTCCAATCGTCGTTGGAGAAGTACGTGAGAAGCACGCCATCGTCTGAGCTGGCATCTACAGTCAGCACTTGGATACCGACAGGATCGGGATTGTCTTCATCGGTTTCGTTGAACCCTGTCGCAAAGGCCACAATGGAGGATTCCTCTCCTAGTCCTCTTGGGAGGGTTCGTTGCCAAGACAGACCACCACCGTCAAAGACAAGCTCATTGAGGACCCCCGATTCAGTGCGATAGAACATAACCAAACTCTTGGTCCCTTTTACAGCTGGAACAATTGCCACTGCGATGGATGTGTTCGTTGAAGGGTTCGCAGCCTTCTTGAAGGGCTTGTCTTTCCAGCCATCTTGAATATTTTCACCTAAATATCCCGCTTCAAATCCTTCTGTATCTGAGTCAAAGAATAGATACGATCCTTTTGCACAGTCCAAACATTGTCGTCCGTAGGAGGCAATGGGGGACCCCTTCGATGCACGATAACGGCCGGAAGAGGATGAATCCCAGTCTTTGGGGCTAGAGAGCCTGCTTGTCGAAATGTTGTAGCGGTATAGGCTGTTGATGGAATTGTCGGGAGATTGCCAGTACATATGGACGGTGCGATGCTGCTCGCTGCCTTAGTGTGCTGTCTTCTCTGTTGCCCACGGGATGAGGACTCACCGTCTTGTTTTCGTAGTACACGTCAAGACCCAGACTGCAGCCTTCCTGCACAGTATCGAGGGAGATTCCGTTGGTACCATCTATAACGGGAGACACTCGCCATTCATCTTCTGATGAATTGAAGGCAGACATGTATATCGCGCGATTCTCAAGTTGGTACAAGACCAGGATGTTTTGATTTCCAAGCTCGTCCGTGAAGTTGGCTGCTGCAAGTCTTGTCCTGCTATGAAGAGCAATACTGTTTTTTTCACTTCCTCCCCCTGAGGAGTCACGGTCCCCTTGGTTCTCGTCGGATGGCGTGTCTTTAGTTGTCAAGCCAACACCCAAGCCCACGCCCACAGCAATCGTGACGATCACGACGAATACCACCGCGGCAATGATAAGGAATCGTCTTCGCGGCAGACCACAGATATTGGGACTCTTTGAAATCGTTGCTGAGTCGGGTTCGACGGGGTATTTTGTGGAGTTGCCGCGCACCACGTGCGGCAAATCCGATGCTTCCGCATTTCGATTCACCTCTGGAAGGTTGTGATGTCGGGCTTCGGCGAAGTTTGGCGGATTCAGGCCATTCATGTCCACCTCAAGGGTGCTGTATCCGCCTTGGGTGCTCATGGAGGCCATTTCGCGGCCCCTCCGGGTTTGGTGCGGTGAAGGGCTTCAAGTTATTGGGGTTTCAAGATGGAAAGCAATGACACAGAACAACAATAGCCTTCACCGTTGCGCGTTTGTTGAGCATGGTTAATCTCGAGCTTCACATTCGAAACACGGCGGTGGGATCTGGCAGAACTAGGTCAATCACCTCAAAGGATTCAGGGATGTGTTGGCCTGGTACATGCCGATCCAGGTAGGCAGACCCTTGGATGGTGAATAATTGGTTCAGGAAGCCCACGATAGGGGCTGTGTTTCGAGGCTAGTTCGAGGAACCAGGATCTCGGCCATTGCCGGATCCATCAGAAAACATGAGATAACATCCAGACTTGTTGTGCCATTTTTCGCATCTATCTTGTTCATCTATTATGTACAGCTGGTTCTACTCACTGTCTTTAAAGCTCGGCAGTTTCATCAATCGCTTCGCGTTATCCCGCCCAATCTTGGTTTTATCTGGAAGGTTGAGATCCATGTTGTCATACCAGACACAGGCATCTGCGAATGATTCGAAAGGATAGTCGATAGAAAAGAGGATACGGTCGGCACCAACTTCGTTGAGACAGAACTGGAGCGTTGAAGTTGAGAAGTGGCCGCTCGTGGTAATCCACAAGTTGCGCTGGAAGTACTCCCGGATAGTCAACTTGCAAGAAAGCCCAAGAGGCTTCTTGATATCCTCGAACCAATGGTTGATTCGCCACATGTCGAATGGAAGATGCTCGCCGAGGTGTCCCAGAATAACTTGCAGCTTAGGGTGGCGGTCAAACACGCCATTGGTGACCATGCCCAGCGCGTGGAGGCTAACGCCCTGAGCAAAGCTGAGTGGTGGGCCGATTAGCCAGTGCCTCTTTGCCCAGAGCTTTTCATGGATGGTGCCGGTGGGATTTCGAGGGTGCAGGTAAAAGGGAACGTCAAGGTCTGTAACGGTTGACCAGAAGACATCCCATTCGGGACCGTCGTAGAAGACCATGTCGTCGCCATCAGGACCAGCCCGCTGAGTGTCATTGACCAGAGCACCCTTGAAGCCATACTGCGTCACGCAGCGGCGCAATTCCGCGGCGGCTTCAGCGGGATCGTGCATCGAAAGTGTTCTGAGAAAAAAAGATGGATGTTAGTCCTGAATTGCGCGTCGTCCCAGGGGCGGAGTGGACCTAAGATCCTGAAGGATCGACTGGGGTAACTCACGCGAAAGCGCCGAGGCGATTGGGGTGATCCTTAATCGCGCCAGCAATGTAATCGTTCACTTCCACCGCCAGGGCCTGTGCTTCCACGGGTTCCCAAACATCTTGCACACCGGGGGCTGTGTAAGAGAGAATGGTGTATCCGACGCCATGCTCATCCATGTATTTTATTCTCTGGTTGGTGATGTCGTTGATCTCGGCCGCGTGCTTCTCAGGGTCGATGGCAAACAAGGACGCCCACCATGTCGTCCGCTCCTTGAATCTAGGCAGAGCGAATGCCTCCTCTAGTGCAACTTTGCCGAACATGGTGAAACACAAGTTGGGGTTTTTTGTTGGTCGGCGTTGGAGGCTCAAGGGATGTTTGGTAAGACTAGATCGAATGTGTTGGAACTTGGATCTATTTGAAGAGAATACGGCGTTTAATGTTTCCAAAGAATACTCTTATACATCTCATACCGACCAAGATTCGCTGGGGCAGGACGACAGCCGCCATCTTTCCATCCACCAGGAAAGTCTCCCGTCCGGCGTCTACATTCGGCACATTCATCAGTTGGCGGCTGTAGACTTCATGCTCGTCATGGGGTATCCCCATACAGTGCCCGCCTTGGCCGACAAGACCGGATAACGTGTCAGTGCCGCTGCGATCTGCTTGGTGCCCCATGTGTGAACTACGCTTCGGATACTGTCTCAACCTTGGCATGATCGGCGGGCAAGCCACTGACTGAAGGGAGAGGACAATGCGGGGTTTCCTATCATTCTGCTCCTTTGCGGGGCGAAATGACCTCCGAGTGCGAAGATAGTGAAGTTCCCAACTGCGCTCTAGCTGCGACACCTAAGTTGGCATCGACTGTACAACTTACCAGGGCATTTTGAGACCCAAAAGCTTCATTTTTCATTCCTACTCCTATTCCTTTCTCTCGAGCTCGCCGCCATGAACAAATCCTATGACATGCAGAGTCCGCTTGGCGACTGCTCTGTCAATCCGGAGATCATCCAATTTCTTCAACGATTTTATGAGATTTCGGACACGCCAGGCGACACAGAAAACTACGTGAATATGTTTACGAGCGACGCAAACTTCCTATTGGCTTCAAAAGCGGCGACAGGTCACCAAGGTACGTGAAATCTCATGTGAAGCTCAAAATGATGACAAAGGATTCACCATCCGTAGAGATCTGGGCAATGAGAGAGAGAATGTGGGATTCTGTGGCCTTACGAAAGCATACAATCTTCAAGGTGTTTCCCTTTGGGAAAGACTCGGAGGAAGTGATGCTTTATGGCACAGTGGCACTGACATTGAAGAACGGCAACTTGGCCGCGGTGGATTGGGCTGCCAGGGCAGAACTTGTGAAAGTAGGCCCAAATGAGGAGTATAAGTTCCGATTCTACCAAGTTTACTTGGTAAGTATTCTCCTATCTCGTGAAGGGGTTTAAGTCAAATGCATTGCTGATATATATCATTTAGGATACGGGTGCCACGACCGCATACAAGAAGTAGGAAATTGTGCAAACTATTAGAACAGGCGTAGAGCTTTGAAGCTTAGAGAGGCTGTGTTGTGAAGAAACGAGTCCTCTACAACAATTTATAACTAGCTACGACCTATTTGAGCTATCTTGGTGATGAAACTATCGATAGCAGTTGACACGGCCTCAGGTGCTTCGATGCCATGCCAGTGACCAACCCCATCCAGGACTTCCAACCACTTTGCAGAATCAGGGCTTCCCCAACTACCATCTAAGTTAGTACTTCAAACTTTTGAAGAGAAAAGGGTTTTTTTACCTTTCTAAGATCTTTTGACAACCTTCCATTGGGGTTGTTCTGTCTTCAGAGCCTGCAATTACCAGCAGGGGAGAATCGATCTCGGAATAGGGGGGGGCTGTAGCTCCAATAATAGTACGGCAGAGTGAAATATAGCCTTCGGTTGATTGGGATAGGAGAAGTGCGCGAATGAAGGCATGCTGAGTTGAGGTTGACCTGGAACCTGTAGCCATGATCGGGATACTGTCGGCAAGTGTCTCCATGTTTCCCTCTGGTCACCAATGCAGTCAGAATCATTCACTCGTGCATGGTTTAAAATTCATGTTTAGACTCACTTTCCTGTAGGGTTTGGATTCTTTCTGTGAACACTTTCACGAGTGCCTCAGCTGGATGGACTGGCCCTAGCAACACGACTCCACGAGGAGATTGGTGGAGCGCCAGTTCACACGCAACTAGGGCGCCCATGGAGTGGCCTACTATCACAAGTCGCCGTGGATCAATTTCAAGGGCCGAAAGAAGGGAGCATGCAACTTGAGAGATTTCTCCAGCAGTCCGGTCATGTCCTCCCTTGGGTGAGAGTGCGCTCCCTGCAATTACGTCAGTATACAGAGAATAAAGACTGCGCCATTTGGCAAATAACCTGGAAGGTCAAATGATAAGCATGAGAATCCCTTGTCCGCCAAATTCTTCATCACTGGGGCATAAAACGAGTTCGAGGAGCCCAACCCATGGATGAAAAGAAGGGTTGTGTCATGCTCACTCCCGGGTGTCCAGGTGTAGTAGATCTCTTGCCCCTGATCAACGGTAATGAATGGCATAGTTGCTAAACAGACTCTGAAAAACAGTCGTGAGTTACTATCACTCAATGTTTTCGGCGAATATTCCATGTCATACATAAAACCCCTTCTAAATGTCCTTGTTCACGCATAGATGTGGGGGACACGGCAGGGCGGAAGAGGGTTACCGCCCACACCCGATGAATTGTGGGGGCATCGGTTAAGAGTCACGGGTAAGAATGGCTGTGCTGGTACGAGGGGAGAGTCGGCTGAGTTATGTTTAGATGTTTTCACTTTGTTAGATCTCTGACAAAGTTGACGGACTGCCTCAAGCGACTCAACCACCTGCTTCAACCAAGTCTCTCCGGCCGTCCTGGATATCCTCAGTTGACGTTTCCTCGGAGTTGTTCACACATCAGGTTCGCTGCTTTTCATCATGTCTTCCTACAGTTCAATTGCCGAGAGCTCTCGCATCCTTGACCTTCTGATCTCCACTGTTGATGTGGAATCTTTACCCACTGAAGTTGCCGCTCAGAGGGTCAATGTCAAGTTCTCGGGCAATCGTGACTTGCCATACTTCCCAATCCCCTTCAAAGAAACTGAAGTTGCTGCTGCTTTGAAGGCTCTGGAGGGATGTGTCGCTGCGACGCTTGCGAATGCCGCGGAGACGCAGCCCAAGGCTCGAGACATTCACGTAAATCTTGAAAAAACAACCGCATTTTTATTCCAGGCATACTTGGCCAGAGTTGGGGGCCTGGGGAAACTCGACACAAACGTCAGGGCTTTATTGAAAGGTATGTCGTCTCCTCCAAGCAATTCGAGCGATGCGTCATAGCATCCAGCATGATGGTATTTCAAAAGGTGGTTTCCTAACCTAGCCTTCAGATACCGATCTTCTTCAGGCTCAATCAAATCCTTATCGTCGTATGTCCGCCAATCTTTACGCGACGTCGAGACCAGGAGAGTACTATCATATTCATGGTTCGCTGGAGGCCTCAACGACACTACGCATGATTGGCCTAGAGTCGCATCGCCCTGACCTGAATACTCACCAGGATATCGTGAACGCTATCGAACCCGCAGTTCAAAAGTTCACAGTCGATGAGTTAGAGGTTCTGAACGCGAAGCACAGACAGGCTGGTGTCATGGCTTTGACTCATAGTGAGTTTTTGCAGACTTCACATGTAATTGACCCTTTCCCGAAACTGCAAGATTACAAGGCTTACAAGTACATTAGGGGCAAGCCATGGCTGGTGTCTCGCCTTGGAAGGTCGAGAATCTAGAAGCCACAACCCCAAAGTGCCCGCTCCGCGGAAAAGGCGACGCAAGGTTGCTCTCCGGCGTCAAAGTTCTTGAAATGTGTCGTATTATTGCTGGGCCGGTCATCACGCGCATTCTAGCGGAATACGGCGCGGACGTTTTGAAGGTGACGAGTCCCAATCTCAGCGATGTTCCCTTCTTTCAGGTGGATGGGAACATGGGAAAGCATGCAGCCGACTTGGATCTCAAGACGCCAGGCGGCAGAGAAATCTTTGAGAGGTTGCTTGCTGACGTGGACGTTGTGGTGGACGGTTACCGTCCGGGGGCCCTCGAAAAGTTGGGCTATGGACCAAAGGCCCTCTCTGAGATGGCGACGAAAAGGGGCAAAGGTATTGTTTATGTGAACGAAAATTGCTTTGGCAATACTGGGGAATGGGCAGGACGTCCAGGCTGGCAGCAGATTGCCGACTGTGTGAGTTGAGAATTTCTGATTGATGATCATCGGGTGGCTGACAACTTTCACCGCAAACAGGTTAGTGGTATTGCTTGGGAGCAAGGAAGATTCATGGGACTGAATGAGCCTGTGGTGCCCCCTTTCCCCATTTCTGACTACGGGACGGGATGCCTGGGAGCCATCGCGGCGATGACGGGTTTGTATCACCGCTCAACCCGTGGAGGATCGTGGCACGGGACGGTCTCACTCCTACAGTACGACCTGCTGCTCTTCAAGGCCGGTCTACTTCCTGAACACGTTCAAGAGCAACTCCGGCAGTTGGCCGGCGAAGAGTTCCTCGCCCTGCGTCACGCCCATAGTGTTGATCAAATCTCCGGCACAGCGTTGCGCCAGATGAGGCGGAACTTTCCAGACTTTGTCGACCACCCGAAATACCTCGATCACTGGTATTCCCAAGCTTATGGGGCGAATGTTTCGTGTGTACGACCAGTTGTGGAAATCGATGGGCTAGATATCAGTTTCAGTCGAGCCAGCAGGCCCAACGGGACGGATGAAGCCTCTTGGGACTTTGACGCGGAATCAGATTATAGAGTTGCGCAGGAGGTTTAGATTGGATTATGATGATGGGGATCAGATCTGTTCAATCAATTTTATTTCCAATTTCTACAATCGTGTTGTGGTTTCTGACCTGTTCTTCCAACCAGGCTCACAAGCATGAGCAGGCACTCCTACTCCCAGGTACAGGGGCACATAGAAATCACTCATCTCTTACGATCGCTGGGGTGAACTATCTGCCGTCGGGAGAAGCCGCGGTGCCTCGGCTCGGTTCTTGAGTGAGGGAAGGGAGCACAACTGACTACAATCTTTGTAATGTGGTCATTCATGCATGGCAAAGAAGTGAGACACCTTCACCCAATAGTAGCTACTATAAATCCACATTACTAACGAACGTAACACAGATCTGTCATGGGACCGCAGTTCCATTCATCGCTTTGACGCCACGTAAGGTATTCGGCATGGGCGGAAGTGATGCACACCAACCTCTCCCGCGCGGGGAATCATGTCACAATCGTGTGAGGGGTGTTAGCCAAGCCCGCCTGCCGTCCGCTTACCCCAGGTTTTCGGCGGATATTGCACCAGCCCTCATCGGCTAGGAGGAAGAGCCGCAGAGTCCGTTCATTGCCGCTCGTCCTTCCTTGGGCCATGGGGTTTGGAAGCATGGGAGGTGAGAAAGAAGGGTCTGGGGCTTACTTAGTCTTACCTTTCTCCAGCGTCTAAGTAGAGCATTTACGACCAGATCCCTAGCAGCTTCAACCGCATATTCATCCACCTCAACAACGTATCAGTTCTCGGGTTCAACGAATTTGCAACCTTTAACATCATCAAAGATGACCAACTCCGCAGCCGAAAATGGAGTCCTTGGGGAAGATTTCACCCGCCAGGTGATAGAGTCCATGGGACCAAACACCCCTCCTCGCCTTCGGGAGGTGATGACATCATTCATCGCCCATATCCACAGCTTCGCGAGAGAGGTTCAACTCACAACCGACGAGTGGATGATGGGTGTGAAGATGATCAATTGGGCGGGCCAGATGAGCGATGACAAGCGCAACGAGGGTCAACTACTATGCGATGTCATTGGCCTAGAATCGTCAGTGTTGCGTTTCCCCCTCTCCATCAGTGCCACTTACTCACCGAGTATCGTTCTAGGCTGGTGGACGACATCACTTTCACTGCTGCTACCAAAAGCACCGAAGGCCTCACTGCTTCCGCCATTCTTGGTCCATTCTGGAGAGAAGATCATCCTACCCGTGAGAACGGGAGCACCATCAGCTTCGACACTCCCGCGGATGCTCAGCTTGTTTACATGCATGGACAAGTGACCTGCATCACGACTGGGAAGCCTGTCTGTAACGCCTCGGTCGACATTTGGCAAGCTTCAACGAATGGTGAGAAAATCAGAAAATCCATGCAGCATCATCTCTAACGTTTGTGTGCTCAGGGCTTTATGAGCAACAAGATCCAAACCAGAGAGATCTCAACCTTCGAGGGAAATTTATCACGGATAGTCAAGGGAGATATTCACTCTATTGTCTACGGCCTACCCCCTACCCGGTACGTAGCGACCATTATTTCGGCAATCATCTCTTGAGGGACGTCATGAACTAACACATTATACCTTCGGTTCAGCTCCCGAAGGACGGGCCTGCGGGACAACTCCTAGGACTCATGGATCGGCACATCTACCGTCCCGCTCATATTCATCTAGTTGTGAGTTACTCATTGTTTCTACGAGTTCGCCTTAGGCATCAATTTACTAAACAACTACGTAGGTACGTCATGAGGGCTACAAGTCACTAACCACCCAGATCTTCGATCAGGAGTGTCAATACCTGGGCAACGACACAGTGTTTGCGGTTAAGGAGAACCTGATGGTGGAATTTAAGCCACGGAAGGACGATTCAAATGCCTCGCTCGAACTGGAGTATGATATCACGCTTGCACCGTCAACGTAGATAAGGAGAACAGCATAGGAGAATATAACATTTGCAACGCGCCCACTGATTCCAATCTACGCCAGCCATTCCACCCTTGATCATTTCTGAGTTGGTTCCTGCTAGATCATGTGATAGCCAGCAACTCTCCAATTTCTGCGAAGCAAGCCGAGACGGACAACAAAGCTACCTAAGCAAGTTAGTTCCGAGACTGTCAAAGATTTTTGAGCGTCTTGTACCTTACTCGCTGATGTCAATGCCCGCTAGAATCAAGAACTCTTCGTGGGTTGGGTCATTGGCCTCCACCGAACTTGCGGTCTCCCAAGACGTCACAGAAGTCGAAGACGCTCCATCGTCGAACCCATAATGAGTATCTGAGCTGCTTGAGCTGGAGTCGGTATCGGAGCTAGGCATGGTGGATGGCGATGACGAAGTTTTGATAGAACAACACAGGTGAGGGTGTTAATTGCCTGTAAACTGCAGATATCAGGTGGACCATTGACTGCATGATATAGAAAGTTGTCGGCATATTGCGGTCACATTTTGCCAGAGATACTTCTATTTATTATTGGCTGACAAGTAGCAAGAAGTGCAATTCCGCCTCACTTTGGAGACGTTCGCCTTGTCCTGAAAATGCACTTTAATATTATTCGCCTAGAACTAACAATGGCCTTCAAATGCCACAAATTCGCCTTCCCTCAAAGTGCACTTTACAATCAGTACGGTGAAGAGGCGTGGCAGTTCAATTGTCAAGCGCAATAGCAGCAGTATCTATTCCACGGCCAAGCGGCTGCAATTTAATCCGGTATTCGGGGACCTGCCCCGAATGTATTGAAGGGCTCGGGTTTATCAGTCGACGTGAGTTCGATTGCATCGGTAGTCGGAGGCTCGGGTTCTTTGTATGTTGGTGGTTCGTCTCGTGGAAGTGCGGCCAGATTGTTTCGGAGTAAGGGCGGATCGACAAGTTTGCCACCACGACCGTTGTAGAGCGAAGTCAAAGCGATCGGGAAACCGGTCTCGAATGGCTTTAAGCGTGCTCGACTGACAGCTTCATGAATGGTACTCCACCTGACATGAGATAGGTCTTTAGCCGATACATAAATGTCGAGTGCTCGAACACTAGCTAGCGAGCATAGAGCATTGCACACTTCGCCCGAGAGCCGCTTCCTTGGTAGTATTGGCTCTGACGCTTCGACAGGTACGACAAGGCGCAGAGGTCGGCCAAGGCTGAATCGCAGGCGGATGGTGGCACAGTTGAGTCTCTTTCGGATTGTCTCGGGTGGGGTGGGATGCGGCTTGAAGGTAAATGAAGTGATGGTGTCGGGGGGAATCGAGCCGAGGATAAACGAGTAGGACTTGATACCCTTCAGCCTGATGGGGCAGTGAACTGTAAAGGATGCCAATGTGGTTTGGCTGTCAAACCGGATCTCCAACAACACATGGCGCGGGTGGGTCGGGTTCAGTGAGACTTCGTGGCGTGTTGCCCGAGTCCCAAACGACACAAGCGGGCGTCATCAAATCGATGTCGAGGCATGATCATGTCGGCATGATTCGGTGTGTCGGAGCTGCAGAGTGCCTGCATCGGTTCCTAAGAAAGGTGAGCAATAGGACGGGGAATAAAGCACCAAGGTCAACGGATCCGCGCAGCAAACCACGAGCGGCAGACAAGTCAGTTCGCCGACAGGTAACCCTCTTGCCTCCAGAAAACCTGCAAGGCAAATGGGTCCCTTCCCTAGACCCCAGTTCTTCCAAAGAGGGAGTCAACTCGCTCAGTGGGTAGAAGCTAGACAGTTGGCCTGGAGCACGAAGCTCGCAAGAAAGGGTGAGTTAGGTTGGCGCAAATCATCATACACACACTATCGAAGGGGAGCAAACGTTGCAGACAAGTAACCCAGGCGACCTCCAGAAAAACCTTCAAGGCCACACAGATCCTTTCTCAAGACCCCAGTTCTTTCAAAGAGGGAGTCAACTCGCTCAGTGGGTAGAAGCTAGACAGTTGGCCAGAGCGCACGTTCAAGATCCTTTGATGGTGGGAATGATGGAGGAGTCAAGTTGGAGGGAGAATTGCCCCGCGTTGAGATTCAAAGTGGGTGGCGCGTGACGCGTGACGCGAAGTCACATGACTTCACATGATCCCGGTGAATGTTCCTAGGTGGCGCATGCGCACCGCCACAAATGTCAAACTCTCGCTCACAGAGGTGCTAGAGCACCCAAGCATCAGCACAAAAATCCCATGATGAGGGCTTAGGAGCCGAGTTTCGTGGAAGATGCTGACTAACGCCTTTGTGTCCGGCGCTCCCATGCCCCTCTTTGCAAGAGTGGTGGATTTTTATTGCGATCTATGCTTCAAGCTCCGGGGTCAATTCGTGAAGAGTGGTATACCCAAATGTTTAGCTCAATTTTCTAGACACTCTGGTCTTTATTTCTTGTCCTCCCGACTTCAACCATCATGCTCCGATCGTCACCCCATTCGGCAATTCCAGACCAATTGGGAGGCCACAAACAAACTTATCTGCATAATTGTTCCCTTTCCTCTGTGCAAGTTTCTCTTCGATGTCTTTGTACATATCGTACCTAGTTCCATCGTCAGTAATAAGACCAAATGTCCAAGTAGGCGTAGGCTGTCTCACGCATTCATTTCCTCAATCGTCAAGACCTCCTTCTGGTTCTCAACCTTGTAAGTAGGGCAATCTTTGTTGACCGAGAAGCCTGAGGCAGGAGTTGTTAGGATAGTGTTTCCTGGGAGGGGAACGTGAGAAGATGCCTACCAATTCGTTCGTTGATGTTGTACGCCGCCTTTGCCGCTGCCGCCTGTTCGTTCATTAGATCCCTATCCCCAAATCGGCCTGGATGAGCCTGGGTGCCATATCTCACCTGCACACGGGTAGCACGTGGTAAACGAACTCGCTCATAGACTTCCAGCGCTTGGGAAACGTCTCCATCAAAGTATCGTCGGTTGAACAAGATGCCAAGTGCTGCGGCATCCTCAATCGCCATGCAAGCGCCCTGGCTCTGATGGGGCATCATGGGGTGTCCGGCATCACCAAGGAGGCAAACGTTCCCTTTTTGGATGTAAGGGTATGGGTCATGGACCCAGAGGCGCCACGGCTGAATCTCCTTGCCAATGGCGAGATGCTTGAGGACCTGCAGATCGAGTCCAGGATAAGGCTTCAAGAGTTCCTCGACAGGTCGATCCTCTGAACCCCACGCCTGGTTCGTGTAGTCTCCCTGGTCCCTAGGGAAGAAGCAGTAGTAAGAGAGGAGTTTGCCACCGTTGCAAGGCGACAGGACGATCTTGTCCCACTTTCCCTCCTGGCCTCCCCAGTACTCAAGGGCACTATCCTGGGAGTAATCAACAAGGCCCGCCTTGACGGCATCTTCTGTCATCACATTGCAGTGCAGGCAGCTTGAGTCGGCAGGTCGCTTTGCTGGGTGAATCCCCAGGATGCCTCGAACCGCAGAGCCGATCCCATCAGCGCCGACAATGAGGTCGTGTTGGGCAGAGACTCCATTCTCGAACTTGATTGTGCGGGTAGAGAAATCGATTTCAGAACACTAAGATGAACAGTTAGAAAATCGCTACCACGGTTGCTTGAGGTGTCATCATACCCGGTACTTGACCTTGAGCGTGGCAGGTGTACCCTCTCCCTCCCCGAGAGCGGAATCCTTCAACATGGCATGCATATATTGCCGATGAAACATGTTGTAGACGTAACCCCACCGCTCCTCATAGTCATCTAGGTCGTAGACGCTGACAGGCTCGCCGGTGTTCCAGTCACGGTTGATGAGTTTCTTGAGAACCACAGGGTCTCCCTTGGCGATGTCGACGCCCCATTCATGCAACCAACGAGTTCCGTTGGCAGCACATGAAACCGAAGCACCAACCTCGCCGGCAAAGTCTGATCGCTCGTAGATTGTCACATCATGCCCAGCGCGGCGGAGGGCAATGGCGACTGACATGCCGCCAATGCCACCACCTACGACACCGACACTAAGACGTCTCCAGCCAGACATTGTTGATGAGAGTGTCTTGTTTTTTAGGAAGTCGAGAGAGTGTTGAATTCAAGAATTGATGTCAGGATTGGTTGAGGGTCTTTGGAGTTGATGGTCCAGTTGGTTTAAAGATGAAGTGTTGATTGAGGCTATCGTGAACGAAAAGTTGGAATAGTTGCTAGTGAGTGATCAGAACTTCTTTATGCTTCCCAAGCCGAGAATCTCTACTAGATGTCGGCAAAAGATAACTACGTCGACCCGATCCAACGAGGCGGATGGGCGCTGAAGCCGGCCCCAGCCGCCCGTATCTCTTCATTGATGGTGGTGTTGTCGGGCCGGGAGATAACGTTCGTCAGCGGCTGGTTGAAAACGTTCTCTGATAGAGCAAGCATCAGCTGCCTAATCTTTGGGGGAAAAGGGCTGGGCGCCCATACCCGCTAGCGTCGGGTAATGCACCACTAAGATGATATCCGAATCCAAGAGGGGAGGGGGTGGCGGCACATCCTCTGCCCGCTTCGAAACTATGAAGAGTTGTCGAACGCTCTGGATCCAATGCGTGGCTGCAAAACAGGAGCCGTGACTTATCCGTGTAATGATTCATACTTTGTGGATGGTTGTAAGCTTCAACGCTCAGATAAGGGAAGCGGTGGAGTTATTGTGAATTTGTGATATGAATCTAGACGTGACAATACACTAGCTATGTGACATGAGAATCCAATAACGCAACGCCAACCACCAAAATTGCCCCAACACTAAGACAAGAATGGGAAGTTATCCCATTGGGAAATGTCAAGACTTTCCCAATCTAAACAAAGATCACTAGGTTCGAGCTGCGAGAACGACCAACTTGGGGTCGCCTCCTCTCCGCTCTGCGTAGGAAACTGAAGGTCATTTGAGGCCGCTGGAACCCATGACAGCGCATTCGCCGTTCCCAAGTCCCTTGCTGGTCCAGATGGACCAAGACTGAAAATCTTGGAGACATAGCGGCTTCTTCCAGCCGAGGCCTCTGTTGACCGCCGTTTTGAGATTGCAGTTGAGAGTGATGCCAAAATCTCAAAATAGTGCGCCGCCTGTGGACTTTGTGTTGATAGATGACTGAGTACCTGTTTGGCACCATTAAAGGCCGTCTCGATTTCTTCGTCGACGGAATGTTTGGCGAAGATTTCGAAGCCCAGGACCAGACCAGAGGCGAACACAAGGGCCCTGTGAGAAAAAAGATTAGGACACTAGACAGGGAAGACACTGTTCGGATACACATACTTCATGATACACATGTTACCTTGCAGCAAGCCCGCATTGAGAGCCTCGACGCAAGTTTGGGATAAGTACATGGCAGCGTCGAGGCAAGCTGCGGCCAATTGAGTGTGAATGTTTTCACTGACCGGCTGAGCGGAAAGGGTAGATATCAGAAAAGGTCGTGTGACAAGCGTAACGGCGAAATAATACAAACACGAGACGTGGATTTTCGCAACGGCTCCCTTTTGTATCGTGAACACTCCCGGGCTGAACTGATCTTCTACACTTGAGGCGGTAGTCCGAAGTGTGTCAGGGATTCCCCGTTTCCACTCCTCAATGTCTTGTAAAAGTTGTTCGACAATCCGTGTCGTGATCTTCTTCTGGTCATATAGCCTCTCGGTCACGTCGTTGATGATAGAGACGATGTTGTCCGAGGCCATGAGGCACTCGGTGACAAAATCTTTGGTCTGGGCAACATCTTCGAGAGCGCTTTTGCGGGTTGATCGGATCCGGGCGGTAGCAGATGGGCGGCCTAGGAGTGAGTTGACGAGCTTGTCCACGATACAGAGACTCATCCATACGTGTAGCCTGAATGGCATCATTAAAAATGTTAGAACTCTTCGTGGGTATGTGACTAGAACAATAAGAACTCACCTCGACTGGTCTGCAGACCCAGGGTCTTTGGCGTACGAGTCTCGACTGTGTAGGCCCAGGGCCAGGGCCGCCTTGACAGCGATGCCCAGATACATAAAGGCAGCATTTCTTCTGCATTCTCCGAGCATATAAAAAGCCATGAGCAAGAATGTACGGACCATGTCTAAATCAGGATCCTCTAGGAAACCCATGAATGCTCGACGGCGTGCCTCCCGAAAGTACGCTTGGCCAACGCTCTGGGCACTCGCGGCCGACTGGCACTGCGCACCAATGGCTATCACGAGATCAATTGATGCGCGCTTGAGAGCAGGTATCGCAGGGCTACTCTCGTCATCTTTTGACAGAATGCGTTCTTCAAGCTCCAGAGGATCGAAAACATGGATAAAAGCTTCCGTCTGGATGTGGTTGAGTGAGTGAGGACTCCATTGATCGTGAGAGTCGGGGGAGAGATTACCACTGCGTAATAACATTGCAAGTACTGGCGCTTTTGTTCAACATTTAGCTCTATCGTATCGAGATCTGGCTCAGGCGCTTTCGCATCGACTGGCGATTCAATTTCGAGCATTCTATCGCTCTTCTCGTTGTGAGAGAATGCCGAGGGACCGATTTGTTTTGTGACCAAGTCTCGGACGATCTGTAAGAAGGAAATGGAGGCAGCACCTCCGATGTAGACTGGGTATAGGCCATTAGCAAACAGAGCGACACGCGTGGAGCAATCGCAAAAGTCGAATTGGACCCGTACCCCGTTCACCGCGGAGGTTCAGAAGCATCCGAGGTGGGTTGTGTACCGAAGACGCATCCGTCCGCTCACTTGGGCTTCCGGCGTCATCTTCGTCGGGGCGTGATTCGGAAGGCGATAATGGTTGGAAAGTGTCTGTAACGTCGACGGTCGTCGGTTGGCCAGCAGCGGTGATGCAGCTATTTTCCGGTTCGTTGGCCGTACTGTCCAGCGCAGGCGCCTGTCGCGTCGTCCAAGAAGAACCGCCATTGCTCACAACGGCGCGAAGGGCAGCTTCGGTCCTCGCCCTGGCCCTGGAGCCTCGAGGCGCATAGGTGATGAAGCACTGACGTTCGAGACCACGACGCAGGCATTGGCTGCAGGGCGCGGTTCCGCTGCAGCGCTTCTTGGTCTCTCGACAGAGGTTACATGCCTCCGCTGCCCTCTGTCGCTGGTGCGCCGGGACTTTTGGACGAGGCATGATGCCGCCGCAGCTTCATGTTTTAGCGAGAACTGAAGATGGAGGGTGAAAGAGAAGTGTGAAGGTAGAGAGAGAGAGGCTTTGGGGCCTTTTGGGGGGGGGGGGAAACCCGATAACATGCCCCCCGGCACCAAGATCCAAAGCCCGAGCCTGCACTTATGATAAGCGATGGGGGGGTTTGACCAATCATGGCGTTCTGTGGGGTAATCAAGCCGAAGATAATGGCGGGGAAGGACATGTCACGGAGATCAGTTTTGAGCCGGCGTCAGAGGGAGAATGAATATTGGGGGAGAAATGTAGAGGAGGTACGAAGTACGGAGTAATGAATTGAAGATTTACTACCAAGATTCCTCATTCTGGGTATAATTTCACATTCAATATCATTATTAAATATGAACCTATTATTTATTATTATCTCCGCTTTTGTCTTGATTCCTGCTTACTCTTGTGTTGGTTCCAAAAGCCATAGATTCAATCAGGGCGATGATATTGACACCGCAATTGGCGAAATGGAAAGCTTGCTCGTACTTTTGGTTCACCGTTACTGGGTATAAGTGTAAAATGTCCTAGACCCTGCATCGGTAATATTGGCCTGGTCCTGCGTCAAGTGTGAATTGACATGCATATTTCTCAGTTACCAATGCCGCGTCAAGGATCGTGCTGGACCTCCCAAATTCCAACATACCGAAGGCTATATAGTTTCTACATTTCTACGAGACTTAATCTGCGCAAAGATTATTCACAAAAATTATTACATTTTTATTTGCCTTGAGCGGGCAGTCTCTGTCCGGGGAAAACATTTCGCCCGCGCGCCGAAACCCTACTATAGGGTAGTTGTGCCATGGATATTTGGCGAGTCATGATGCTTGATCGAGACAATTCCTTAGCGCAATAGGTTATAAATGTTGGAGTTTTGGGGATCCAAACTGCCTCCTCTGTTTACATCGCCGTTTCCTCTTCAAAACTTGATCTGGCTTCTGGCATGGGGCATGGCTCCATTCTTGGCTCATCGGGCCAGGGAGATTTGGGTCCCTTTCAACGGATTCCTTCTTGGCTTTTGTCAATTGCCATGGAGCGGTTGAGAATGGTCGGCGAACGGTTTTGGTAGAACGCCGCCATGTAGTCTAATTTGATCTGTCTATCTAGATTCTAATAGAACGTCCTCTTTCAAACGCTCAGCCCGCGAGGCTGTGACAATAAGCCTACCGGGGTGTAAAATAGCCATAATAATAACAATAGCCAGCATGAAACAACTGTCAAACAAATACAAAAAGACTTCGTTGGACAAGAGAGGTCCGTCTCCGCCTTGTTGATACTCGACAATGCGGATTATGTTTCGTATAAGGAACAGGCCGCTTGTAAGGTACAGTCCAACGAGATACCGGCGCCAATGACTTAACACGCCCACAAGGCAGGTTGCTGTGGGAGTTGAATGAATCCTCATCTGGAGAGTAAGAGTGCAGATAATGAAGAGAGCAAAGGCGATGATCTGCAGAACTAGACCGCAGATAATAGTCATTTTCCCTTGCTGGGCTTCGTTGGGGTCTTCGCTTCCTGACATAATGGCGCCAGCAGTTTGGCTGGCGAAGCAAACAATATCGACGATGACGAACAATTTCGTTGTCCAACGTAAACTGATGAGTGACAGTTCCTCTGCCCTGAGTGCTCGGGTAATACGGCTGAGGGACATATATATGGTCGCGGCGAGGAATGGAGGGGCCACGAGAATGAGCAAATTCTGCAAGAGGAACGGAAGAGTTTGGCGGACATTGTCGTGGGACCGCGATCGAAACCAGTAGGCAGCAGCCTCGACTAAGGGAGGGGGGAGTGATTAGCCAACAAAGAAGTCTCCAACGAGAACAAGTGTTGCTTTGTCTTGTACTTACTGCCAGACCCGAGGATCATTGGAATGGGAAACACTGATCGGTAGGGGAACATCATGATGAAATGGACGAAAGCGACGAGGGCGAAAAGGGCTAGAAAAGCGTATGCTGGGGGTTGAGCCGGGTTGTAAGGAAAGAGATCGAAAGGTGCATAGCCTTGCGGCGTGTCCGTGTCGTTTGCCATGGTCGTCGGTACTGGCAATCGCTCTTCTGATACTCAAATCCCTCAATGGACCTTTCTTCCATCGACTTTTCAAAGGTTATGGTCGTGGCGACAGATGTTAGGTCTCTGTTGTTGGGAAATGGGTCGTCGTGGTCAGAAACAGGCTCATGGACCACTGTTTGTCAATCCAGAGGGCGCCATCTCTCTTAAGTAAGAAGAGGTTAATGGCTGGACGCGTCATGTTGTGGATTCAGAAATAGAAAAATGGAAAAGAGAAACGGGAGCAACAGAGGAATAGATCTCAACATCTGAGTAAATGGGGCTGACTCGTCATCGCATCGTGTTTTCGCGCTTGAATACGAAAAAGGGCAATTCACGGATCTTCCCTGAAATTACAGGGGACAGGACCCACTTGGGCACTTGGGATTACTTATTCAATAGGTACGTACGTTTTACGGAAAACCCAGGCCCTCTCAGTACGAAAAACCATCAACAGCCCGACTTGCTCCTCTCCGATGCAGCGTCCCCCAATGGCAGATGCTGACCGCCAATCACATCCTCAACCCGGCCCAGGTACTGCACTCGTCCATGCGAGGTCCAGAAGGCCCCATGGGAAATCGCGTCTGGGCTGTAAGACCTGCAAAAAGAGAAAGGTCAAGGTTCGTGCTGGGGTTCTCCTGTCTTCACTGTACCCCGCTCCCCGGCCGCTGATCGATTCTTGACAGTGCGATGAGGGCAGGCCAGAATGCGAGAGATGCAAGCGCTTTGGAGTCCCCTGCGACTACCTACCAAGGAGTGAATGGGAGTTACGAGTATCGACAGGCGGTTCAGATCTACGGCTACCAGACGATTCACGACCACGGGGCCGTCCACGAAGAGACTGGACTCAATGGGCGGCAACTCTGCCTCGCCAGGCCCAATCCGACCGCTCTGTGACTCCAGGCGAACCAAGCATGGCCTTGACTTTGTCTGGACAGCGTCTCGCAAGCGGCAGCCCACTATCCATTCTGCCGACAGATCGCCGTTCTGTGCCCTTAGATGTGGAAGACCTCCTCATATTTCACCACTACCTGACGGTTACTGCTGCCACCATTGGCCATCCACATGTCTGGCGTGAAGGTGTCCCACAGCTCGGGGCAGATCATCCAGGAATTTTACATGGCATGCTTGCGATTGGGGCTTATCACCTGTCAAGGAGCCAAGTCCTGCAGAGACTGAAACTACGGAGCGTTGCCGACCGTCACTACTCTGCAGCCATCAGAGAAGCGACCTCATCAATGACGAACCTGTCCATCGATAACTGCCAAGCCGTCTATGCGACCGCAGCGTTGGTCTGCTTCACGGCTTTCGCCAAAGGCCCAACCCCGGGAGACCTCGTCCTTGTTGCCGGCGAAGGTCTCGTGCCCTGGATATATCTTCTCCGCGCAGTTCGTCTTATTCTCGAGACCTACGGTCCCTCCGTTCTCTTTTCAGGAATCCTTGACCCGAACGGAGCTCCTCAAGCGTGGCCTCACAATTGCAAGTGTCCTGTGAACACAGAAGTGCCGAGAGGGAGGCGATTTGAAGTCCGTTATCAAGGCTGGGACTGGAAAGAATCTCTGCAAAGATTCCTGGATGCCACCACAGCGACACTCCCGCCACAGCAGTTGGATGTGTTCCAACCTCAGATCAGGTCTCTCCAAGTGTGCTATGAGTCACTCACCCGGGAAAAGCCTGGCGCGGGCCCAGTTTCTATCATCGAGGATGACTTTGTATCCATGATGACCTGGGCTTACGCTCTTGAAGATGATTTCACCGATGCTCTGATCGCAAGGAACCCTACTGCCCTGGTTATTCTTGGCTTTTTTGGCGTTGTGCTTGGCGCTCATGAAGGATACTGGTTTCTGGACGGCTGGGGGGATCATGTCTTAGGACAGCTTCGGGAAGTCCTTGGGGATGAGTACGCAAAGTGGTTACCTCGATGACTGTAATTAATAATAGGCAACAACGTCGTGAAAGAAATTAATTTATTCATCTCCCAAATCTTTAATAGAGTTGCGGGACATTTGTGATTTTTATATGGTGCTTTCTTAATGACATCCTAAGACTTCCGCCTGGGATTGGCAAATATCAGCTTTGGATGAATCCCAACTTGTCGGGTAAACATATGTTGATTACACTTGGTCCGTAAATAAAAGCTGTATTGAATGTATTGAAACAACATGGCCAAGTGCAAGTCAACCCCCGATGCCGGTCTCAGTGAGAAATCATTGTGCTAGGATCCCAAGTCTCAACGTCGCAGTGACTAACCCGCAGTTCTCCTCCGAGAGCCAATGTTGCAAAGTTGAACAGCCCAAAACGATAGCCCACATAACCGGCAGTGGACTTACTCAATGTGTATGACGGCCCTAGCTGTGTGAATGTTGTGCCATCATGGCTGTACTCGAACGTGGCATTTCTGGCTTCCTTCTGGTATTCATCGATGTATGCAGCTCTCAGATCCACGATGATCCGCAGCCACACTCGATCGCTTGTCAGAGCAGTCTCTGCCCCGACTGAACCATTCGAAATGCACTTCCAATCCAGAGCCGCAGGTCGACCATTGAACCAGCCCACAGGTATGTTAATCAGGCCAGCTTTTACGTCATCAACGTAAACCAGTTTGGCATTATCACCGTCTCGATGAATACCGATATACGCACACTCGTCACGGAACATGGAGACGCCTGCTCTGTCCCCATTCTGCATCTTTGAGGTATTTAAGCAGAACGTGGCTATACTCCCGGGTCCGACCGTGCGGAGTGTAAGAGTGTTTGTAGCAAGATGAAGACTTTGCGTGACCGTCCCAGTCTCAAGGACCAGCTGGCCATCTTGAAGCCTCCATTTTGAGTTGTCCGGGTTGTGATTCCATTCCCAGCAGTGATCAAGCTGGGATTGATTGAAGCTGTGTCTTTGAAGGGTCGTCTTTGGAAGGTCTGGCTGACCGTCAAGAGCCGGGTGCGGATATTCGAGAAGCCACTGCCCCTTTTCATCGGAGTGATCTGCCACCACATTTGGCCACCCTTCGTCATCAAAGACCACGGGAGCCAACAATGGGATTCGTCCGGCAGGAAACGCATCGGTAAAAGACATGTAATACCATTCTCCGTCTGGAGTGTCAACAAGGCCTCCCTGGTGCGGAGGCCCGGCACCCGTAAGTGGACAGCGCATCTTCTTGACGACGTCACGAGCTTCATAAGGCCCAAAAGGCCCCACGGTGGACTTCAGCACGGTCTGCGTGTCCCCTGATTTTGTGAGCCAGATATAGTACATGCCCCGGATCCTGTACATTCGAGCGCCTTCGAGGTAGTCTTCGGACCTGTGCACAACCTGATATTCACCAAATGTCAGCGATGGTCACAGCCGGCGAAGCAATTACTTACCTTGCTAGTGACTTCAGTCAGCCCGTCCGGGGAGAGCTGAGCGACCTCGATAGTCTTTGTTCCGTAGGCAATGTACATTGTATCATCTTCATCGATAAGCAACCCCAGGTCATAGTAAAACCTCTCGATCGCAGGATGCGCTGTCCAAACATCGCTAGGGGATCTGGCCGTGTAAATGTACGTCTTGTCCGTTCCTTGGATTGCGCTGTAAAAATAGAACAGTCCATTGCTCTCGCGGTACTTCAACGTCGAGGCCCAGACACCCTTTCCGTAAGCGGTAGGTTGTTTGCCGTCAAGGGAGAATCGAGCCCTCGGTGGTAGATGGGGAATTGAGTGGCCAACATACTTCCAGTTAACCAAGTCGTGAGATTCCAGGATCGGTGCGCCTGGAGAAAAATGAAAGGATGAGGCACTCATGTAGAAAACATCGTTCACACGAATGACTTCGGGATCTGGGAGATCTTCCCACAGCACAGGGTTCGTGAACGTCAATGACATCGTGCTTGAGGTTGTGGAAGCGATGCGCGTCATGAGGTAGGATACGAGGAGTCCAAACGAGTTGAGTTACGAAACTTAAGATGAACACTCACCCGCATACCCTCGGCGTGAACTTAGGCCCGTTCGGTGTATCCAACGGCGAGGAACGCCTGTCTTCATGCTCCGGACTCCAAGCGCCAGGGACTAATACAAGCCCCTCACTTGTCCATCCCGTCTTCCCAGCCGGCCCAATCATCTCTTTTACGCACTTTACCCACCGTTGCGGGCCTTTTGTACGAGATAGGAGAACATGGAGGATGGGCTGAGAACCCCAGACCTCCTATTCTCGGGTGCTTATGCCTACCAGGTTTGGATTGAACTGCGAGTGTACAATCGAGGAGGCCTGGTGAGTCAGCTCGGTGTGTCATCAACTAAGTTCGCGAGCGCTGGCGATGCCCCTCCGTCATGCTGGCCCCTGACAAGCTCCCCATTCTCAAGCCTTCTCAACCTGCTCTCTCAGGGTTACAGGCTCTCCATGCTTCTTGTCGATTCTTGTCAAGATCGGGGCTAATATATCACAACAGTGGCGTTCTCAGAATCCTCGCTCCCATGTGGTGACGGTCTCGGTGGGATAGGTCATGGCTCGAGGGATCCAGCATACCCAAGTCAACACGTTTCCGGCGAAAATTACAACGAGAACGCCGATTTCCCGCCCGACTTGAGATCTCGGGATTTATCTAGGGGTAGATGTGGTCATGATTGATGAATGTGATGCTGATATCGATTGAAGAGGGTTGTGAATCTTTGACAAGCCAGCTTGCTCGAGGCAGTAGATTACACGAAGTACATAAGGATTAAAGTGGATATGACCCAAGGGCCAATTATTTCAAATATCTCTCACTAATAATAATTTTCATATATTTTAGAATGCTGGATTGTAAATTGGTCCCTATGTCCAAGCCAAACTTGTGTGTCAAATTGCTCGTCCCTTGAAGAAACGCACATCGCCAGCTAGCCACGGAATCCCTAAAAGGGGTTGTTGAGGCCAAATCTCTGGCGGAGCTCGCTACTGAATAATGGGGAAAGGCCGGATTCTCTGAATTATCGCATGCTGTGTTGACTCCTCTAAAATCGGGCAGAGAACGACACCTTCTTCCATGACCGCGTCTCTCATCCCGGATGACGAATTTCACGGTTGAATGAAGATCATGACAGCAACCTAAGCATCGCTTGTTACCATGAATACCCCTAAGAAAGCGCCCGGAAGATGGCCGGCATGGTATAGCTACGAAATGCCCTCCTGCATTGTGAACGACAAGCGACAGTATCGAAGCTCACGACAAAGGGGTATAGACGACAGATGCAGAGCTGGGAGTGAGATTGTCCCGAGAGCTTGTAAACTGCAAGATTAAACCCTTAAAAGCAATAGCCTCAATTGATACTAGCATCTTCTTTTCCTTTGTTGCAAAGGTCCTTGATTGATATCCTCCTCTCATGTCATTCCTGCGTCAAGAATGACTCGCAAGTATCGACGTATTGGAAATTGTGCGTTCTTGCTTGACACCTGCGCAATGATGTGGTACGACATGCCGTAGATGCCCGTGTGAGGTAACCAGTGCTGTGCCGGTAGGTTGAAGACGCCAGGAACCTTGCTATCGGGCACGACGACTTCGACCTTGGGCCCAAGGGATACGTCCTCAAATCCACAATCATTCTTCATTAACTTCCCATCAGTGTCTGCTGGCGGCAGGAGAGGGCGAATAGCGCAGCGTGGCACAGCCTGAGCTCCAATGGGATGGCCGAGTGTTGGCTCGGCATATTGGTACCATTGGAAGTCCAGCTGTGAGGCATCCGACGGGTGATCGGGATCGAATGAGTCGCTGGCATCCAGAACGATGGTATCTCCCGCCTTCACCTTCAGCATCAGGAAGTCTGGACCTTGGTGGCCGTTCACAATAGGGACGGGTGGGTGGCTTGCAGCTCCAAAGTCGGGGGTCAGCGACCAAATCATGCGAGTGGCGAAGTCGTTCTGAAAATGGTCTCGCCAACGGGTAATCGTTGCCTTGTTATCAGTGCGCGAGGTTCCGTCCACATCAATGATGGTATCAACAACGTCTGCATAATGGGCGCTGCCAACGTTGACGACACGATATCGTCCTCCCCAGCTGCCAAAGCTGGGCCACTCTGGGCTACCGAGTCCATTCTGGATCAAATACAGAAAAGTCGGCGTGTCACCCTCCATGATATGCATCGAGGTCGGATACACGGCGCCCAAGGGACCTTTTTGGATATTAGCCGCCAGCCAATCCATCGACGTCTTGGACAAGTCTCCTCGTGAGATGGGATGCGAGATCCCTTGCCACGCGGACATGTCGAATGCTCCGAAGCCATGGATGGAACAAATGTAGAAGACATTGGGAAAGGAGCTGCGAATCCAGTCTCCAGTATCGTCCTGATCGGAGATGGTGTAAACCCTCAGGCGCGAGTGGAGGTCAGCTTCGTACTCCGGTGACTTCGTCTTTCTGATGTGTTGGAGTGCTTCGGCTAGGACGTTGGTTCCTCCCCAGGATATAACCCAGAGAGGCTGCATTGACTCTTCTAAGCTATCAACCAGGTTCCGAGCTCCGTCGCTCAGGGGCAGCTCTAGAGCTTGCTTTCCGTACACCTGCCAGAGACATAAATGTTAGTGGGAGATCCCGACAAGGAAGATGACTCGAGGTGCCTGCTTTACTGACCGTAGCGCCAGAAGAAACAAGTTGAGCAACGGCCTTCTCGGAAGGGTACCGCGCATTTGGGTGGACATGTTTGTTGAGGTTGTCGACCACGGCTCCGTATGCCTTGATAATTTCGTGCATCGATTCAGGGGCGGTGCGATCCGGGAGCCATGCTGAAGTGACAGCGCAGATGCCACGAGTGTCGAACTCGTTGGAGTACAACAGATACCTCACAAGCGACTGCTGGTCGTCGGGCTCATTCTCGATATCTGAAAGAACAAAGATTCTAGGCTTGAAATGAAAGGAAGGAAGCCGATTGAGGTCGAATGACTTGGGAACTGATGACACGGACATGGTAGCTTTGTGGAATTCTTGTGCATCTAGGAGTCAGATCTGATTTAGAAACAGGTTGTCGCAGGGAGTGAAGACTGATAATAATGCCTTGCGCTCAGGAGATTGGCTTGGCCTATCTACCATCGATCTTGGAGCTTTTATCCTAATTAACCGGAAGCGAATGCTGGACTGTTTGCTTCATCGAGTATCTCCAAGCACTGCTCAACACCTCGGTCAACCAACACATCATCTTGAGCAGATGCCGAGAGGTGACTTGACGATCTCGGTCAAGGTCTGGCCGAGGGTCTGGCCGAATAGGTCTACTACATGGTGTCTGATTTGGCAATTACAAGCACTGTCCTGGAGCTGGCTGAAAGATGTCTTTCGGCTCGCATAGAATACGTAAAATCGGTCAAATACGTAAAATCGATCAGACACGTAAAACCTACGGGGTACCTAGGCTGTGAACGGTGTAGTGCAGGGGGTACCTAGTCACCCTGTTCATGAGTTCTCCAAGCGCTCGAGTCATTATGCACCACTAAGCCTTACTATGAACTGTTGAAGAATAGTTGAGAAATAAACCCCATGGAGTACTTGCCACACCCCGCAGTTCCCCGACATCTACAGCATTTCTCGTCGGGGAAAGAGGAGCCGAGTGATCATTTTCCGGGGTAGCGCAGCCACGAGGTGCAAGTTAGACGTGACCTTTGTAAGTCCAGACGCAAGTCGAGACGCCAAAGAACGATGTCCGGGGAACCCAAGCTTCATGAGCCGTCATGCCACACCAAGTAACGAAGAAATATTAAAAGCTCACAGCCCCCTTCCCCAGATCTAACTCTCCATCCTCACCAGCTTCTCTTACAAGAACAGAAAGTTTTTGGCTTCAGCAACCATTCTTCGGTCAGTAAGGTCCGTCTCCAAATCAAGTGCAGATTCTGCCTCACCCACCTCCTTGACATCATGACCGCCGACGAGAAAACGGCGGGAGCTACAACGGAACAGCACGAGGATGCTGGCCCTACTAGCAATGACTCGCCAGCGAACCTCGCTTCAGAGGCCGCTGCCAGAGGTCAGACCACGACTGGATATGAAGGCTTGAGTGTATTGGAAACAGTCAAGAAGTTCAAGGTTGTGTCTCTTGTCTGTTTCTTTGCCGCTTTCACCGCTGCGACGGACGGATACCAGATTTCGTAAGACCATCCTTCCTCTCACACGCTCCTCCCCCCAACAATAACGAAGACATTTGGCTAATATCGTCAATAATAGGCTAATTGGAAATCTCATCGCCAACCCTGGCTTCGTTGCACAGTTTGGTACTGCCCGGGATCCTGAGGGCAATGTCGTCCTGGCATCCACGGTTCTCAGTCTCTGGGCGTCCATGGGAAACGTCGGCCAGATTATTGGCATGGTCTCCCTGACCTTCTTCTCAGGTCGCTTCGGTCGCAAGGCATCCATGTACATTCTGTGGCTGATCTTGGTCATTGGCTGTATTATCGAATGTTTTTCGCGGGAGTGGAAATCCTGGCTTGTCGCAAAGTTGCTGGGTGGTATCGGCGTGGGCTGTTTGCAGACAACGCTGCCAACCTACATCAGCGAGATCGCGCCTACACGCGTCCGAGGAACCTTCCTCATGCTATACAGCCTATGGTGGATCACCGGCCAGTTTTTCGGAACCTTGGCTCTCCAGATCCTGTCGAAACAGGATGCCATGAACTACTTGACTCCGGTTTACACTCAGTTTTCTCAGATCGGCCTGATGATCATTGTCTACCTCGCCATCCCGGAGTCGCCTGCCTGGTGTATATCCCAGGGCAAGACTGAAAGAGCAAAAAAGGCTTTGCAATTCTTGTATCGTGGCGTTGAGGGCTTCGATATCGATCACCAGTATAGTGTCATGCTTCTCTGCCACGAGCACGAGCAAAAGGTCGCCGCCACAGAAAGGGGCGAGAAGTGGTACGCTATCTTCAAGGGCACCAACGGACTACGGACAATTATCTCTTGCTGGTGCCTTATGGCCCAAATGTTTATCGGCCTTGGCTTGTTCATGACCTACGGCAGCTACTTTTTCCAGCAAGCGGGAATGGAAGACCCGTTCATGGCTGTCTGCATTACCTCTGGCATCAACATCCTTGCTTGTGTTATCATTGTATGGATGTCTGAAGTCACTGGTCGTCGCCGGCTGGCTACCTGGGGAACCACGCTGTGTTGGGTATGCAACATCCTTGTCGGTATCCTGGGGGTAGTGTCGCAGAACTCGGCCACCAAAATTCTTCTTGTCGTATTTGCTGTCTTCTGGAGTAAGTTTCCCCCCCAATCATACACTCACAGACTACTTACGTATCGCTATCAGACATCGGCCTCATGTCGAACGGCGCGGTTGGATGGGGCTTTATTGGTGAGATTTCGAACCAACGACTGAGGCACTACACAGCTGGTTTTGCTGCCGCTTCGACTTGTGTCGTTGGTGTCGGAATGAACTTTCTCATTCCGCCCATGATCAACACGAATGAATGGAATTGGGGACTCAAGACTGGATTTTTCTTTGCCGGAATTGGCGCCTTCTTTACTCTGGCTCTCTGGTTCCTGATCCCCGAAACGTCTGGGTAAGTGGCATTCCTTCCTCGATTGATTGGTGACCCTGGTGAGCCTTGCTAATGTTGCGTGCGACAACTAGTCGATCCCCGGCGGAGCTGGACGAGCTTTTCGAACGTAAGATCAAGCCATGGCGCTTCCGCCACACCGTGACTGCTACTCAGCGTCTCGTCGAGGTCGAGAAGTCAAAGACTGAAGTTTAGGTGTTGTCCATGACTCGACCCTTTCATAGCCCCTAGATACCCTAGGTCGTTGCGGGCAGTTACGGGAGCCTGTGTTATGTAAGGAGGGACAAACCATGCTGAGAAGGTGTTTACATAGTAATACAAGGAGAGTTGTGTATTAATTGTGCAATATCAGGGTATTTTGAAGGTCTAGTCGTCATTTGCTGGTATTATCAAGGATACCTGTCTTCAAAGGTGTTAACCCCTCCCATCAATGTCTAAGAACTGACTGTTATCATTCTATAGCAAAGGTGGTGTGTGAAATAGCAAGCTCCTTGACTAAAGTATCCCTACTTCGTTATTATACCTCCCTATTGTATATGTTCTAATTACCTTGGATCCATGAGCTACTCCAGTGATAGTCCTATCTTTTGCCTAACATACCATAAGTTGATTTCCTCACTCTCTCATAGGCAACGCACATGTATGGTGTACATTGTCTTCTAGACTCTCCCATATCTCCAAGGACAGATCATAGGTGTGGAAACGGGCCTGTAAATTCACTCGCGCTACTCTACAGCAGTAACCATTCCGCATTAGTTGCCACCACGGTTGCTCGACTGCCACGAAGACTCAGATTGGTCGTCTGAATAACCACCCTTTTATACGTGGTCAGGTTCGGCATCCCGTTGTCCTTCACCACCAGCACAAAGTGATACTCCTGCCCCTTCTTCAATGGCCGCCCGCTGAGCTGCTCGAGGCCACAGACCTCCGGCGGCGGCATTGTCAGTTCAACCTTGGTGCCTGGGCTGTCCACATTGAGATCCACAATAGCGATGTTCGGGATCATCTCTCCCAACAGGCCCTCGACACTGCTCGGCTCCCGATATTGGAACCACTGGAACGTCAACGCATCGCCGTCCGGGTCGTAACTGCGGGAAGCATCAAGGACCACGCTCTCTCCTGCTTCGACTTCGAGGAGGACTGGTTCGGGCCCGTTGTTGCTGTCATTGACAATGACTACTGGCGCGTGGTTAGTGGCCTCGAACTTGTCCGTCAATGTCCACTGCATACGGGCAGCGAAGTCGTTCTGGAACTGCGGACGCCACCGCCAGATCGTAGCGAAGTTACTGGTGTAGGTCTTGCCGTCGATCCCTAAAGCAGAATCGACAGCGTCGGCGAAATGTCTTCTCGACATGCTTGGGTCGTAGTAGCTATATCGGCCGCCCCAGCTGCCCCAGTGCGGATGCTCGGGGGACCCCAGGCCATTCTGGATGAGGTAAAGAAAGGTCGGCGTGTCGCCCTCGACGAGGAACTTGAAGTCTGGATATTTGGAGCCTAACGGGCCGACTTGGATGTGCTCTTTGAGCCACTGTCGAGTAAATTGGCTGGGATCGGCGCCGGCATCAGGACTTCCAGAGATTCCCGTCCAGGTGGCACAGTTGTACTGGCACCAACCATGAACTGAGCAGATGTAGAAGATATCTGGAAACTGAGTCCTCAGCCAGGCCCCAGTATCGTCTTGGTCGGAAATGGCGTACACGCGGAGCTTAGATCGGAACCGGGCGGCCTCTTCCCCTGGTCTCGTCTTTTCAACATGAGCGACTGCTTGAGCCAGAGGGTTGACTCCGCCCCAACAGAGGACCCAAAGAGGAAGATCGGACTCATCGACACGGCGAATGAGCAGCGCCGACCCGTCGCTGAGGGGAGAGTCAGGAGCAAGTGCAAGCTTTCCATACACGGCTGGGCCGTTTCGAACCATCTCGAGAAGCTCCTGTCCCGGCGGGTACTGATTCTCAGGGTGTGCATGTTGGTTGAGATTGTCTACCACCTGGTCATAGCCGCGGATAATATTTATGATCTCCTCAGGGGCGATGCGGGACTTCATGTGGGTAGATGTACATGCTACTAGACCTCGCGTGTCAAATTCATTGGCATAGAGGAGGTAGCGGACAAGGGATTCGGCATCGTCAGGCTCATTGGCGATGTCGGTGAGGATAAAGACCCTCGGCTTGCTAGAACAGAATCGCAATTTCTCTTGAAAGGCCATTGCGATGTGAAGTCTTTTTGTCTCAAGAGTCTTTGAAATGAAACAGAAGGTGAAAGATGTGGTGCGCAGAGGAACAACTCACTACACAAAGTTGAGACTAGGTATGGGTAAAATACGTCCACCAGCCCTTCTTCGAAACAGAATCTGCGGTCCTCGGGCTTAAACACACCGAGTGAAATATGCACCAAAGCAACTTTGGCAATCGTAACCGTCTCCGCTAGGAAGGGGAATCAGAACCGCTGAAGGATGGCAGCTGATGCAGACTGGGGTTTGTGAACCGACCAACCACCAGATCCTCCGGCCTTGCGTTGACGCCAAGCGGGGTTATGATTTTCATTTTCGTATCTGAATTAGCCGTAAATTCATTGAGTGGTTGCCTTCAACGGACGCCCGAGAAGCGGCACACACAATACGAAACCTCGTCTTATTGGTGCGCTAAACAGAATATCCCCCCAAGACAGACAAGAGATGGGATTTCTGTGACTGCCAGTTTATGAGTTTCACCTCAAGTGCCCAGCATTATAATGCCCCGTATTTAGTATACATGAAGAAAGTTTGCGCTCTTCACTCTTCCACAACAATTCAGGCCATCACCATCACAAGGTGTTCAAGTTTGGCTCACCTCTTCAAGCACATTTTTGAGGCCGGCCGGAGCACAGCCAACATTTCATCGATATCATCATCTCACCATGTCCCAAGTGACCTTCGACCGTTCTTGGATCTGGCACCCCGATTGGATCGAAAGACCGAACTCTTCATCGTCGGGTGCGTTCGTCCACTTCAGGAAGCGCATTTACCTCGAAAGTGCGCCGCTCAGCTCTGTCACGATCAATATCTCGGCCGATACACGCTATCGACTCTACATCAATGGCAAACTTGTCATCACGGGTCCCGTGAAGGGAGACGAGCAGATGTGGTTCTATGACACTGTCGATATCCGCGAATTCCTTCATCCGGGTGAAAACCTGATATCCGTCTGCGTCCTGCGATTCTATTACGGAAGCAATTACGCTCAAAGCTTCTCACGAACACCATACGGTGGGCTTTGCGTCACACTTGAGCCGACATATGCCGCTGAACACGCCCTCCGCCTCGACTCTGACGAATCATGGGAAACCTCCCTCGACGCGACCACTTCGTTCCCAAACACAGACGAACACGACATATTCCTGCATTTCTATGAACGGGTCGCGAATGCAGACAGGCAAACTCATTCATGGGTCGCCGCGGTGCCTTACAAGTTTCTCACTTCTTTTGGGTGGTCCTCGCCGTGGAAGCTACACCCCCGGATGATACCATATCCTCGACCGGAGCCACAGCCCATCATGGCACTACACAACATCAGCAGCGATGTGCCTGACAAGGCTTGGGAGGCTCTGCTAGTTGGGGAGAAATCTGGCCATAGTGGTGAATGTATCGCAGGCCAGCCCGTCGTTCTGCCGCCCGGGACATCCCATCATGTGGAAATAGCATTTGAGCGACATACGACAGGCTATCTTGATTTCTTATTTGTTCGCCCTGAAACTGCTGGCAGCTCATTGAAGGTCACTTACTCAGAGTGCTATGAGGACGATCCTGTCGCCATACCTTCTCCTCGGGTGAAAGCTGATCGCTACGACCACACAAAGAAGCTCATCGGACCTCATGACTTTTACACCTTCGGGGGACGTCCTGCCCTAGCCGCTCAACTGCCAGACCACTTGGCAGGGGAGAGCACGGAATCCTATTCTCCTTTCCACTTCCGAACATTTCGCTTTCTTGCCATGGACATCGAAGTGGTTGGCAGCTCGGAGCTCGTGTTGACTGGCATCCAGGCTCAGGAGACTCACTATCCCTTGCAGGTGACTTCGTCGGTCCGAGTTCCAGAAAACGACAACTCAGTTTCTTGTACGAACGATCTTTGGAACGTCAGTCTTCGCACGCTGAAAAACTGTATGCATGACTGTTACGAAGACTGTCCCCTATATGAGCAGTTTCAATACGCTATGGACGCGCGCAGTTCGGCACTGTTCACGTACTCCGTCTCTAGAGACGATCGTTTAGCACGCCAAGCGATTATCCAGCTCCATCACTCTTTCCAACCAGCCTTAGGGCTCACCGCAAGCCGAGCCCCTAGCCATCATCTTCAGATCATTCCGCACTTCTCCCTCTTCTGGATCTGCATGCTTGCTGATCACTTCCTCTACTTTGCCGACTTAGACTTCGCCGACCGGTTTATTCCCATCGCACTCGCTGTTCTTGAGGCCTATCATCGACAAAGAAGTGACAAGAATGGCCTGCTTCGGAGCTTTTCTGCCACATCGAAGCATTGGGACTTCGTCGACTGGGCGAAAGGGTGGCCCCTTGGCGTTCCTCCCGCAGGTCCCAGGACCGGGTATCAGACATTTACCAATACCCTATATGCCTACACTCTGCGGCAGTTAGCTCCAGTCCTGAAGTCTTTGGGCAGGCAGACACTTGTCGATGAACTGGAAGCTCGCGCCAAGAGTACTGTAAACGCAGTCAAGTCTCATTGCTTCGATGGCACCTTCTTCACAGACGGGCTGCATTCAATGGCTATGCAAAGAGACTACAGCGAAGTCAATCAAGTTTGGGCGGTCCTTTCTGGGGCAGTTTCTCCGGAAGAAGGGCGAAAACTACTTGCCAGGACCCTCGTAGAGTGTCAGGGGACCCGGTGGACCAAGGCTTCAACAGTCATGTCATTCTACACGCTGCGTGCGCTCTCTCTGGTTGGTAGCGACGTGTACGACCAGCACTTTCACGACTTTTGGGATCCATGGCGCATGCAACTGTCCAAGAATCTGACGACTTGGGTAGAAGAAGACGTGGATGAACGTTCTGACTGTCATGCTTGGGGCAGTGTGCCATTGTATGACTTCATGGCTGAGGTTGCAGGAATCAAGCCCGCTGCACCGGGGTGGTCCTGCGTTTCTTTCAAGCCACGGCTATCATTGTTCAAGGAGATCCAGGCTGACGTCGTTCTCGGTGGATATTTAAAGGTTGCCAAGATTTACTGGCAATATGCAGATAGAGATTCGACATGTGTCGTGTCTTTAACTGTGGAAGCGGAGGCGAATGCACCGAGAGATCTTAGAGTGCCGGTATTGGTGGAACTTCCCTGGGGGCAGAAGGAGACCGTTTTGGCGCCGGGATCTTATAAGTTCAATGCAAGGTAGAGACAAGATTTAGAAAAGGCAAGGAGTGCTTAGACTAGCTACCTAGCTTTCTGTCAGCTATTGTGAAAGTCATCTCACAACGACGCGAGCACGTCCGAGATTCATGACCCGAGCGAACGGCGAAGATGCATCCCCATCTCGCTGGGCAGTGACCCGAACGGCCGGGATGAAAGTCCCAGCAGTAAGGTATCTATGCTTCACCCCGATATCAACCACAGCACTAGAAGCGTTCAGGCTGTGCGACACGAAGTCACCCGTGCCCTCCCAATCCCATTCCACTGCCACAATATTGCCTTCACCTGGAGCAGACTCCATGCGAGCTCTGAAGACAACAGCCTCTTCGACCCTCACAGCCGTCCGGGCCGCACCGTTCGCGGTTAAGTGCGCTACGGGCTGGATACCACGCCTATCCTTGGCGTCACTGGGCAGTGTGATCTGCATGCTTTCTAGTGTGAAGATGCTCGTTTCGGCCGGCAGAGATACACCCTGTACCCAGTCTGAGAGCTCCAGCAGAGCATACTGGATGATGCCTCGGAAGGGCACGAGCTGCGACCTATGGGGGCCCTGCGGCGGATCATCGTAGTCGTGGTTGGCGTGGTCGTTGAACCAGAGCCGATAATTGCCAGGATACGCAGCACCCAGCGCTTGCTTCACCTGGTCGCGGTACCACAAGGCCTGCCCTGGGTAGGCGTCGCTGTCCAGCAGATTGTCGACGACGACCAACTTCGTGTTGATTTGGCCTGTCTGTCTGCCACCGCCACCAGCTCCGAGCGCAAAGAGCTCGGAGAGGACTGGCGACCTCTGTGGATAAAGGGGCTTGCCGTCTTCGTCGAAGAACTGGTCGAAGCCGTGAAATCCGCTGCGAGTAGGGATCTGATGGCGATGGTAGGTGTGCATGGCCAGGAAGAACGCATTGTCAACAGTGACTTTCGCCCCTATCTTAAGGGCTGCCAGGGCCGCAGCATCGCTGGCTTCGTACACGCTCACAGTCTTCGCCTTCACATCTAGTTTTCCCCAGACCAAGCCAACCTTAGCACCAACATCATCATATACAGTGAAGTCGATACCGGTAGGATTGCTGATGGAGGGCAAGCTAGCCAAGGCGAAGGAAGCCGGGGATCCGCGGGACCCGGGTGTCACTTGCGTAACCGATGTGGAGTGATTCACCAGGGCAGCACGGAATAGGTCTCCAAGACGAGACTTCTCGGTGCCTGCATACCCAGGGAGAGTCCAGAAGTCTTGCGCGTATCGGGCATCGACCGAGCGATAGGACTCATTGAGCAGGACCAAGCTTCGAGAACCACCAACACGGTCGAAATCCTCCCAGCAGCGGAACGGTGTGCCCATTGAAAGGGCCTCGCGGAAGATCGACTGCTCGAACGCGTCCAGACCTGAGAAAGGGTCGCCACTTCCTCCGGGGCTGACGGCATCAATGATATAGTCTGCCTTGTCAGCCAACACAAAGCCGGCGAGGGTTTTGACGCTGAAATTGGGAGGGTTGGACACGGGGACTCCCTGGATGAAGGCGACGGCACCATCCCACACGCCCACTGAGTTCTCAATGGCACCGACTGTCTGGTATGAGCCACCACTCCCGCCAAAGATGTACCCATAGATGCGACGGCTCGAGTCGCCGTAGTACTGGGCGGCGACCTTCCGGGACCATTTTGCGACGGCAGCATCTGCGCGGTATCCGACGCCTCCAGTGATCTGAACCCAGTAGGCCCCGCTGGCCAGAGAGAAGGCGAGGTCGCCCTCAACGGCATCTGCGGACTGAACCGGGTAGACGTAGTGGAAGAAACGATGCCGCCAATGCTCCTTTGGCGGGAAGTATAGGTTGACGGCTATGGTGGTGTTAACAAAGTGCGCGCTGACCTTGCGGTGTGGTGCCGGTTCGGCCTCATCAGTCTCAGTATCAATGACAAGAGATCTAAAAGTAGGATCCTCGCATTCGACCGTGATTTGCACCGGTCCGTTCGGGGTCAGAGCAACACAAGGTGGAGCATGTTCAGCAAACGGAGCAGCTTGAACACCTGCTATAGCAAGCAGTCCGGCTGCCACCGCTCGGAGGATAGACCTGTGTGCCATAAACTAGTCAGCATGGCCACGGTAATAGGATGGCAAGTGAGTTCCGGTGATCCGGGTCCAGTTTTTGAACGTACCAGTTACCCATCGTAAGGGCCTTCCAGTCAAAAAGACGTATGCCTTATGTAGTGAGAAAGTATCAGATAAAATCCACTCTCTGCTTAGAGGGACAGAATAGGAGCGAAGGATGTGGATCTTGAAAGAAGTCACTTGGGTTTGAGGTTGATGAGGGTGGCCTTGACGGAGAGGGCATTTCTGCTTATTTATATTGAGTTTTCAGTGATGCCAAGAATCCCCCTCGCTCGTTCGGACTCCTACAGCATTGCCTTAGAGTGTGCAACCCCCAAGGACATTGACAAGGGATAACAGGAATCTGGGCAGTGAGCACTCCCGTAAACCATGGTGATAGTTGAGATGAACCAGCGCTGTTGCTTGGCGCAGCGAGCTGCTCCTCCTTTGGGCAATTGTCTTCCCCACGATTGTCCACAGCCCCCTGTTGCCAAGTACCCTCTAGTTTGTCCCGACCTGTTCGCTTTAGGGGGGCCACGCGCCCTGGTCTTCACTAGCCAACCATAGCTTTTTCGCTTTCACGATTGAAGGGGCAACTAAAGGTGCGAATGCCCCTTTTCAGTTAGTTGACATCTATCATTACATGGTGTATGCCCTTATACAATTCATTCAGTAGCTTTGTTTTATGCTTGGGAAGTATTTCGTACACACCCCCGCAGGTAAGCAAATTCTGGCCTTATTTAGCTTACTTGTTTCAATAGCAGTGCTGGACGTTGGTTTGAGAGTGGTTCGCGTTCTCGACTTGGGGTTTAGATGGATGCAAACGCAGGTGCTTGGCCTATTCTTTTGACAATATTCAAGGTTTCTCAAGAATCTAACGCATTATGACCTGTACTGCTGATAATTCCACGTCCACAGAAAGCCTGCTCCGAATAGGAACTGGTTGTCGAGGGCAGGTCTTGCCTCATCCTCAGCATTGAGCTTGACAATTCATTGCGGCAAAGGATACCCTAAATCTCACCACTTCGACACCTGGTTGTAGATTGGGTAAAGAAGAGATTTGCAACAGCCGGTCTGTTACACTTAGCCTAAAGGTCGGCTTGTCGTCGCTACATGTTCACCCGAGTCGTCACTTTACCCCGCTGGATCATCTTGGCCTACGAACCTTCCGAAAGACCTCCAACACATCGTCGACAACCTTTGTTGTCAAGTAAGCCCACCAGGGCATCGTCAGGACTCGTCCGTACCCCAGGACCGCCCCAGGATCGGCATATTAGGGACCGAGATCCACAAGCTTACGACTCATCCCTCGGCGCTTGGAACAGGCAGATTTTACAGGCATACAACACTGCGGGGATTCCGGGGGAGACAGATCAGGGGTTGGTTTCTGGGGTTGGAGTGGGGGAGTTTGCGTATTCGACGCGAATAAGTGCGTAAACCCGTCACCGTTTTCCATGGCTCCATAAGAAGGTGCATAGACTTCCGCTTCCCTCTCTCCCTACTCATTATCAACTAGTTACTCCCATCATGACGTCCAATACATCCATCTTGTCCAACCCAATTATTCCCGGTTTTGCACCAGACCCGTCAATAACTCGGATTGGGGATACCTACTATGTTGCTACGTCGAGCTTCCATTTGTTCCCTGGCATTCCTATATTTGCGTCGAAGGACCTTGCGTCATGGAATCACATTGGTATGCCCACTGACCTGAATCTGGCATGTAGTCAATTGCTAACATTGTGCCTCTCAAATAGGGAATGCAATCAATAGGCCAAGTCAACTAAGCCTAGCGCAATCGTGTACTCGTTTGAAGCAGTCCGACCAGGTGGTTGGCCAACTCGTCTTGGCTACGGGAGGCCTCTACGCACCCAACATCCGCTATAGAGATGGAGTTGTGTACGTGATCTGTACGAACTTCATCCATGATGGCCCTGAAGACTTCAGATTGCAGAATTTCATTGTTTCGTCAACGGACATTTGGTCCGATGACTGGTCAGATCCAATCTACTTTGATTTCCATGGAATTGACCCTGATCTCTTCTGGGATGAGGATGGCCGGGCCTATGTCGTCGGCTCGGCATGGGGCACTCGGACAAGGATATCCTGCTTGGAGATCGACGTCAATACCGGTGCCATATTGACGCCCGAGAAGGATATTTGGGCCGGGCATACCGAAGTAATACCCGAGGGGCCGCATCTCTACAAAAGAGACGGCTACTACTGTCTCTTGGTTTCGGAGGGTGGCACTGAGGAGCACCATTGCCTCGTCACGGCACGATCGCGCTCTATTTGGGGTCCCTACGAATCCCAAAGCAACAACCCAGTTCTGAGAGAGGCTCCAGCAGATGCAGCTGTTCAACATACCGGCCATGGGGATCTTTTTGAAGATGCACAGGTACGCGGCCGGTGGTGGATGGTATGTCTCGGTGTCAGGAAGTCTCATGGTCGCTTTCACATGGGTAGGGAGAGTTTCCTGACAACAGCCCGATGGAAGCGAGATGGCTGGCTAGAAATCGACCCCGTCCAGATGATCGCAAACAACGAGAGCGAGGACAAACATCTGAGGGGGCTACTGCATCTCCTCACCACGGCCAATCCATTCGTTGACTTTGTCTACATTCGAGATCCGGATCTGGCCTCGTTCACGATGACAGCCAACGGCGTTGACATTGACATAAAGGCGTCGACCACCGACCTCGACGAGAAGGAGAATTCCATTTCATTCATTGGGAAGCGGCAGAGACGTCTGCAGGGAGAGGCATGCACCCGGCTCCTGATGGCCGGTCTCGATCCAGGAGTCAATGCTGGCCTCGCAATTTATAAGGACGAGCATCGATTTGCGAGAATCTATTGGGATGGCGAAGCTGAAGCGGTCAAGTTTGAACTGGTCAACCGTGCAAAGTCCCTGGGAACGACCCAAACCATTCCGATAGAATCTCCAAAGTCCAGTCTGACGTTTAGGGTGCAGTACACGGCCGACACGTTACGGTGGTATTTTCAACGCGACGGCGTCGATGAAGTCATCTGCGCAGAATCTACCGACACTTTGGACCTGACTGGCTACTGTTTTGTTGGACCGGTCATTGGGATCTTTGCGGTCACAAAAGACAAAGCCACTGGGGCAGCTCAGTTCCGGGACTTTGAGGTAGACAATCAGTGCTGAGTGGTAGTGTTACTCGTGTAGGTACTTCAAGGGTTGAAATACAAGAGGCCCAAGAGGTTCACCACGCCATCATATCAATTGAATTAAAAATATCCCACTTGTTTGTATGATTTCAGCGGAAATGGAAAGCCTATCATCGGAATGCGTCGCCACCGGACTACTGAACAGCACACGTCCAAAGTGTCATCCATAAGTGCTGCATTAAGCAGTTCCTCAATTGCGATGGCAAGACCTTAATTCATTGATTTTGCGACAAGCTCTAAGATTCCGGGTCCTTTACTAAGATTCTGCAGCTTCCACACCAGATGAACTCGGGCCTTGCGGCTGCTGTGCTCGTGCTGCAATTCCAAAGCCGCTCGTAATCATTACGACCACATAATAAGTATTTGGCAAACTCCTGGGGCACTCCTTGACCGCGAGTGAAGGAGATTCATGACTAGAAGCCAGGTAGGGCTTTCGATAATATGCAGCAAGGGCCTCAAGTCTAAAGATTTCCTCAATGGAGATAATATAAAGCAAGTGACGGATTGAGATCTAGATAATTCAACCCAACGTACACCGAGCAAATGAGACTCGCCCCTCATGTGGTCCGTTGGCGCTCGGCAAGTGATAGGCCGGGACAAATTAAAACCCCCGTCACAGGCGTGGTCGAGACGATCCAATACCAATCCAGGAGTCCCTTCACGCCATGCAATCTTACAGGTGACTTTTTATGGTCTGGTGGCGCTCGGCGAGTGACTCAGTTGCCGAGTGGTCCCCTTGGGACTTTATTTTCCTTTTTGCCCTTTCTCTCACAATTTTACACAGTAAGCTCCCGTACACTCCTATCAATACACACTGGTCCTATGTCCCTCCCAAGAGAACACCGAGATAAACTTTAATTAATCCTCCTTTGCATACGGAGTAGATACCCTGAGGTGGCCTACTGTGCCCCTGCATGACCCAGGTAAAAAAATGAAAGGAGGTAGTTTTCGCCAACGCTAGAATTTGGAAATATTCTTCAAGAACAAGAGGAAAAGAGAAACAAGGGGGCTATTTCCTGGGGGAAATATCCCCTTGTCATATTCAACACATCCGTCTCAGACTCTCTCCACGCTGCTGCAGACTCCCTCCCATATTCGATAATCTAGTGGACTCGATTGCCGACCACATTTGTAGGCGTGGTATTGCAAGCTACGAAGTAAGATCGAAGAATCACGTACTGGTGGTGGATTCCTCACTCTAGTTGACCGAGCATATTGTCAATTCCGTCGAGGTTCACAGCGTATTTCATTTGACCCTGTCTCATCTAGGTGGGTCGTGGTATGCATGTCATAGTGAGTCCAAGTTGATTCACAATGAGTCATTTGCATGACCTCGATAAAGGCTGTTGAGTGGACATCTGTAGCCCTCAAGTGCTCGAGCAGTAGCAGTACTAAAACCAGCATGTGCCTTTGATCTTGAATTGAATTCATGTAGAAGCACTGTATAGATACCATATCCCGCCAGCTTATACACACCATGGATTCCACAACAACCACCATTGCGCCCGAACCCAAGTCGCAGGATTCTCTATCAGGCCACCCTTCGGTCCGAGGCAAGGGAGATAGTCCAAAACAGAAGCACGATGGTCCCGATACTAATAGGGAAGGGGCTGGAGAGGTATTGTCGGCAGAGGCTGATGATGGAGAATATCCCCAAGGATTCCGCCTTATCGCCATTGTCACCGCTCTAGTCTTGAGTATCTTCCTCGTGGCGCTTGATATGGTAAATGTTCCTTACAATACCTTTTCTCCCTTATGTTCAAAACTAACTCTAAATCCAGACCATCATAGCGACAGCTATTCCCCGTATTACCGATCAGTTCCACAGTCTTAGTGACGTCTCTTGGTATGGTGCCTCGTTCTTCATGACTGTTGCGGCATTCCAATCAACTTGTATAAGACCCCTTTCCTCTCAAGGCCTGATGGGTTAGTAATACTAACAAGGAAATATAGGGGGCAAAGGGTACAAGTACTTCGATCTGAAATACACCTTCCTTCTCTCCGCCTTCATCTTCGAGCTTGGCAGCTTAATCTGTGGAGTTGCACCAAACTCGAATACCCTCATTGTCGGACGAGCCATCGCTGGCGTTGGAGCTGCGGGTATTGGACCTGGCGCTTATACTCTAATTGCTGTTTCCGCAGCCCCTCATCGCCGACCTCTATTTACAGGTATCATTGGTGCTGCTTATGGTCTCGCCAGCGTCGTCGGCCCCTTGATCGGTGGGGCCTTTACAGACCATGTTACTTGGCGATGGGCCTTCTAGTATGTATCTTCGTTGGCTCCTTTTACTTGAATACAAGACTAACCTGGCCTATAGTATCAACCTACCTATTGGAGGTCTCGCTGCCGCCATCATTCTTGCCTTCTTTACGACCCCACCGACTCCTATGCCTATCAAGGCCACACTTGTGGAGAAGATCCTTCAGATGGATTTCGGCGGCACTGCCATGATTATGGGCTCAGTCGTCTGTTTCCTTCTTGGTCTGCAGTGGGGTGGCCAAGCTAAGCCCTGGGACTCATCCGAGGTTATTGGGCTGTTGGTTGGGTTTGTTACTATCACGATCGCCTTCGCAGTCTGGGAGTGGTACCAAGGCGAGCGTGGCATGATGAACCCGAGGATCCTTAGAGACCGTACCATCTACATCTCGGCTCTCTATATGTTCTTCTTCGGCGGCGCTTACTTCGTACTTGTCTACTATCTCCCTATCTACTTCCAGTCCATTGATGGCGCGAGCCCTATCAACTCTGGTGTTCGCAATATTCCCTTGATTTTGGCAGTTACGATTGGCACTGTCCTATCTGGCGGTTTTATTTCGGCTACCGGTATCTACACGCCTGTTCTGGTGGGTGGTGCTGCCATTGCAGCCGTTGGTAGCGGTCTTCTCTACACCCTTGACATTGGTAGTGGTGCTGGGAAGTGGATTGGTTACCAGATCCTGGCTGGTTTCGGCTATGGGGCAGCTTTCCAAATCCCCATCATTGCTGCGCAAGGCACCGTCGACGCAGCTGACCTTTCCTCTGCTACTGCCATCATGCTTTGTAAGTGTAATCTGAACAATCTCCTAGAGGTATATCTCTATACTAACAATATGGTATAGTTTGCCAAACTGTCGGTGGATCGTTCTTCCTCTCTGGTTCCCAGTCCGCCTTTTTATCGGAGATGGTTAAGAGGCTAGCTACCACCGCGCCCAACGTGGACTCTAACTTGGTCCTCTTTACCGGAGCGTCTGACCTTCGCGCTGTTTTCTCGCCTGAGGATCTTCCTGGTATCCTCCGCGCCTACATGCGAGGCCTTAAGCTTACTTTTGCCCTCGCCATTGCTGGTGCTGGTGTCTCAGTCTTGTTAAGTCTCGGCAGTAGGTGGTCAAGGCTTAATACTAAGAAAACACAGGCCGGTGCTATCTAAGGCATAAATACTTTATCTTAAGATTCGATTCGATTAGTAACTTTAGTTATTTTTAGAGGTTTATTATATTATTAATCTTATAAGGCACTTTTGCTTATTGCCAGAAAGAGTCTGTGAAGAAATTGTCAAAGAGAAGATTATCTAAAGCAAGGTCCCCAAATCCCTCATTCGGTTCACCACCAAAGTCAGTAGTCTCAGCAAGGGTGTTTTCTAGGCCAGCCTGCTGTTCAATAAGAGGGTGTACATAGGTGGTGGAAATCTGCAGTGTCGTATTGGGGTTGCCATTCTGCTCTCCACCGGGTCCCCCAGGCGGCAGTTGAGAGACTCGAGATGTTGTAATTCAATATCTTCCAAACCATAGTCGGTTTGAATGTAATGTCGGCTCCACGCGTAGAAGACTTTCTGCGAATGTTATGGGCAGCGGACTGGAGGTCTCGAATGTTTATAAGCTATGGCAAAGATATGGGTCAAACTCGGTCCAGAGCTTCACTCTCAGCACAACAGACATACCTGATAGGCAAGGTGAGGCCATGTCTCGGACGCCTGTTGAAGAAAGCCCTCACACTTTTTCATGTTCTCAACTGCAGTTGATGATATGGTGTTGTCTTTAGCAAACTGCAACATCCATGAAATCGTGGCGGTCGCGGCCACAAGGTGGCCAATCAGAGGATCTCCAACCTCAAAACCAATGGCTGCGCAAGTGTCGATCAATCGGAAAACCCATCCCGAATGGAAGATGGCTTCATCAATTGTCTTCTGAAGAAAGAACCCAGCCTGTCCTGTCCGGGAATCTCCGCGTAGGGCATATAGGTGGATGAAAGGGTGATGTAGTAGGGCGTGGCAGCCATGAAATAAAAGTTGCATGAGAATCCAAGGTCTCCAATATTCCATGTCTCTCTCGAGCTCGTGGGGCTGCCGATTACTAAAGCCAACATTCCGTAGGAGATGTCTCTGGTAGATATGGGCATCGATTTCGTATAGCTTGACTGTGAGCCGAGTGAATGTTGAAGTCGATGACCACGCATTCTCTTTTCGGCCGCAGTGTATTGAGTGCAAATACGCTGCGGCTTCTCCCCATATCGATATCACCTGGATAGCAAAGGCATTTATTCCCAAGTCCGGTGCAACGGATTCCTCAACTCCAGTCTGGCCTTGCTGGCGGTCCAGGTCGCCGTTTTGCAGATTAGACGGAGGTATCGGGGGGCTTCGTGGGAACGGAGGGGGGTTTGGATCCTGTCTAAGTGTGGCGTACTGGGGTGAAAAAGCATTCTCCAACAAGAAAATACTCCAGTAACATCTTGAGTGCGCATCAGTGTGGTGGTGCAGCGCAACTCGATGTTGGGTCATGAGTCTATGCATGACTTGCAAACGGGCAGCACATCCGATATTCATCCAAGCCTGCGGCTGTTTCGCTTGCGAGCCATGTTAGCGAGGGTCAACCAAGGGGCAGGTCGGAGGCATACCTTTTACGAGGTACAGGGATAGCCAGCATAGTGCTTGAAGAACCTCAATATCCGTGCAGCCCCCAACTAAACTGTCATCAATAGTGCGCTGAGCGGACTTTGCGAAGTAGCCGATGGCCTCGGTTTGAACACCGGCGAAGAAAGGGTGGCTGGATGATTGAAGAGCAATGGCAAGGAAACTGAATCGTAAAAATCGCGGGAATACATCTAGACGAGCTCTAAACCCACCTACTTCAAAGAGTGGTAGGGGTTGGAAATAGATCTTGGACCTGTAAACTTCGGTAAAATGGTCCAAAACATCAGGCGGTGGCTCTGGGTTATCAAAAGACCTTCATCCTAATGAGCTGCCAGAGTTCAGAGAACCCAATGATCGAGAGTGGTCTTACCAAGACGGCGAGCCCAACAATGATGATGTCCTATCTGGAAGGGGCCCGGCTGACGCAGTGGGCCTGGGAAATCCTTCAAGCGGCGGAGTCTTCTGTGAACTGTTTTCTGATTGAGGTATCCGAGGTTTGCAAGGCGAGGGGCCTCTAGAGCACGGAAGCGTCAGCAAATCGTGGTGGTCAGGTAGGCAAGCGAATACATACCCCTTGGAGACTCTAAACCTGTCGCCACTTTTTGGGTCTTCACGAGACAGATAAACGCATGTTTGCTTTAACCGCTGACAAAATGTACATGCTGGCTTTTCGCCAGGGCATTTCGTCTTTTTCCGGCTGATTCCGGCGAAAAGGAGCACACATCTCAGCCAACCAATCAAGGGCTTGGGGGACGGGTTGGGGAGGGGTATCTTACCGGCACGGCTCGCAGGCATGTCGTATCCGTTGTCTTTCCATCCTCATCCGCTTGTTCTGGACTGTGGCACGGAGGTGGTGGTCGAAAGACGGATCAGAGACGGATCTAAAAGACGGAGGTCCTCCATACAAGGGATGATATCTATCCGCCCACGTGATGTGTAATTTCGACAGATCCGTGCCCACTCTTTAGATACGAATCGAGCTAAGGAATCTGGGGTAGAAGCGATGTGGGTCATCTGGAAAATGGCCCATGCAATTGGATCAAAAGGAAGTTGACCCTAGGTTATCTCCAGGTTAGCCAGAGTCATGGCGATAGGTAGAGAGTGCTAGCCGCGCCGTTCTCGATCAATCTGTGGATTTATTAAAGACCACTGTGACCTCTTTCGTTCTTTTGGAAAAATAGCTCATTGTGTTGATAACCAAGAGGTCATCTCCCCTTTCTCCTCCTTAACCCTCCTCCTCCTTATCCTCCTCCTCCTCCAGACACCTGCTCATTTATTTATCCAAGTTTTTCAATTCATTTGCACAAATCAAATCATGGGCGCATCTACCGAGCCCATCGACATGGCGAAGGAAGAGATTAATAAGACACAGTCCCATGTCGACGGGATGGTCTTCGACGATGATGTTGATGCGCAGACTCGGAACCTCGCTGTTGTGAACCATGCCCTAGGCCAAATCGGCTTCGGCAGATATCAATGGCAATTGTTCTGCACTTGCGGGTTTGGCTTTCTGCTGGACCAGGTATGCCGCCGACCTCCCCCTCAGGCACTCCGATCTTGCACCACTGACTTGGTGCTCCAGATGCTCCCCGTGGCTGTTGGTCTAGTCCTCCCACAGGTTATGAAGCAGTGGCAAATCAGATACCCCGAGCTTATTATTCTGGCACTCTATGCTGGCTCGCTCGTGGGCGCTCTTACCTGCGGATTTGCTGTTGATCTCATTGGCCGGAAGCTCGTCTGGCAGGTATCTCTACTGTTTGTCACTATTTTTACCCTGATCTCTGCTTCCGCTCCGAGTTTCGCAGCTCTTTGCGTCTTTGTTGGTTTGCAGGGACTCGCAGCAGGAGGAAACTGTGAGTGCTCGCCAATACCGCTCCCCGAGGTACGCTTGCTCATCGTAAATAGTCGCGATTGACTTGACCGTCTTTGTCGAGTCTCTGCCTAAATCAAAGGACTATCTTCTCACGGCGCTTCCCCTTTGGTGGGGCCTTGGCAATGCCCTCGGTGGGCTTCTAGGTATGGTCACCAGAAAGAATCTGTGAGCTCCCTCCAGCAGCCTAACCTCATTACCATATACATAGCATGGCCCCTGATAGCCACATTCTCCTGTCCACAAGGAAGCAACCCCGAAACCTGCAAGAACTCGGAGAATATGGGCTGGCGATATCAGTACATCGTCGTTGGCGGGTTGGCATTGCTGACGGCAGTCACTCGCATCTTCTTCATGAAAATGGAAGAATCTCCAAAATGGCTTGTAACGTCCGGCAAGTTTGAGGAGGCCGTCCAAGTTCTGGGCGAAATCGCTCAAACCAACAAATCCAGCTTCTCTATCGCAGCAAGCAGCTTTTTCCCCATCAACACACAGGATCATACGGGAGACTCCTCAGGTCGATTTCTTTCTCCCATCCTTTCTCAAATTCGTGGTCTCTTCAAAACAAAAAAGCTTGCATTCTCCACTTCTGGAGTCATGGCACTCTGGGTCTGTATCGGTGTCGCGTGAGTAAACCCCCCGGGGACGGTTGGCGGAAGCTCAAGCAATTCAGTCCAGATCAACTAACGCAATCTGAATCCTTAGGTACCCTATATACACCATGTATCTGCCTATTTATCTTCAGAATAACGGGGCAAAGTTGGGGACTGGTAGCACTTTCCAGACATACCGTGACTACAGCATATCGTCTACCGTCGGCATCTTTGGACCGGTTTTAGCCACTGTGTTGATCAACATTCCTATTCTTGGCCGCAGACGCGCCATGGCTATCACCGCTTTGGTCGCTGCTGCTTTCTGCGGGGGCTTTACCAGTGTCCGCACCGAAGCCAGCAACGTCGCGTTCTCTTGCATGATTAGTTTTTGGCAGAACGCATTTTATGCCATCTTGTACTCGTAAGTGATCAATCCCGTATATGTGGCATCTCAAGAGCATTGTTGACTAACTTGGCCAGGTACACGCCCGAGGTCATGCCAACGGCACTGCGTGGTACGGGGTGCGGCCTGACCTTGGCCTGTGGTAGAATCGCGTCTATGTCTGCGCCAGTCATCGCAATCTACGGCGACTTGAACACGTCGATTCCAATTTGGGTTCTCGTTGGCGTCTATGGTCTTATCGCTCTCATCGCCGTTGTTCTTCCATTTGAGCCAAAGCACTTCTCTGAGGACGAACGATACTAGTCGCGAGGGTTCATGGGGCTCCCTTTGTTCGCAACATGGACGTCGGAATGAAGTTATATTCAACAAAGCTTTGCGGAGCTTAGCATCGAGAAGTTCATTGGCTAGCGGCCGATATTCTCAAGTTTATTTCAGGGTGAGACCCAGAATCAAGGGTTATTGGCGGACTCGGATGGGGTGAAGGAGGATGTCACATTAATACGGCAAGAAAGTCCAACATAGATATATGGGAGATGCCTCTAGAGGCAGAAACTAGATAGAAATCAAGCGTCTTCTTGCATCTGAGACTCAAAGCATTGTCTGCCGAGTGCCTGACGCCTACCGAATGAAGGAGCTACAAGCACCAACGATTACAGAGGCTAAGTTTCGTGCGATCAACGGGTATTTTGCCATAGCGGGATTGATCAGCTACCCTGTTGGAAGAAGATTATCATGAGGAAGATACTTGATCCCTATCTTGAACCTCGTGTCTGAGGAAACCTAACGTGGGTAGTTCTTGGGGTATGAATTGTCAAAATTAACCCATCATCTTGACACCCGTTCGCTACACTGGCTGTTTTTGTCACGATATTTCTAACACGGCTCTCTGGGTGTGCCTACTTTTCTGCAGCCCCCTTTCCTGCCAACGTCACCTTTGATAAGGGTGGGCCGGTGAACAGCCCAATATCTGGGGTCGCGCTTATCGGACTGCGGGATGGAAGGAGTTCGTATCTCTGTATCTCATGTCTTCCGAAATGCGGGGTGCGGATGTAAGGGCTTCGGATCTAGGTAAACTAACTGATAGGGAGGCCAACTTGCACGGTGGGCACGGAGCTCGAGCGGGGACGGACACGGAGTTGACCAAAAACTTGAGCTCGCTCTGGCTACTGAATTCCGTCCCCACAGGTAGTACAGCCCGAGACCACGACTCAGACTCAACCTACTAAGTTACCTGAGATTAAAGCAGCACAGTCGATGCTGAAGACTTCAATTACCAACGCCTACCTCTCTCTACCACCCAACCGCAACCACCACGTTTAGTTCGCCAGTCCACAGTCAACATCATTCTCTACAGCATTCACCATGCCCCCTCAGCGCTCCCCTAGCAAGGATGATTCCATTCTTATCATCGGGGCAGGAGTCTTTGGTCTCTCTACCGCCCTTGAGCTGAAGAACAGGGGCTATACGAAGGTGACGGTCTTGGACCGCTTTCTTGCACCTGTGCCTGATGGGAGCAGCGTCGATATTTCTCGCGTTATTCGTGTCGAATACGCGGACCCCTTGTATGCAAAGATGGCTCAAGAGTCTCGCAGAGGCTGGCTGGAGCAGTTCGCGGAGCATTATTACGAGTCAGGGTTTGTGATGCTCTTTGAAGAGGATAAAGGCAATGAGTATATCTCGAAAAGTCAGGCTGTGGGCCGGGAGCTGGGGCAGACTATCACAGATTTTCCTGACAAGAAGGCTCTCCTACAAGCTTTTCCGGATGCTCAAGTCAATCTCGATGGTCTCAAAGCCTTGGGGAACCCGGGTGGTGGCTGGGCCGACGCTGAGAGCTCCATCAGGCATCTGAGCGCCCTGTGTAGTGCGGCTGGCGTCTCCTTTATCACGGGGGCTCGAGGCACTGTCCGATCCTTGAGGTATAGCGGCAAGCGGGTTACAGGTGTCAACGTGGCCGAGGGACCACCTATTGCAGCATCCAGAGTCATCCTCTCGACAGGGGCTTGGTCAAACACTCTCATCGACATCCGCCATGCCAGTACTGCTTCAGGCCAGCCAGTCGGATTTATCCAGCTCACTGATACAGAGGCCAAACGAATTCGGAAGATGCCTGTTTTCATCAACCTCTCCACTGGTGTCTTTTGTTTCCCGCCGACGCCAAAAACCAACATTCTCAAGGTTGCTCGCCACGGCTTTGGATTCGCCACCAGCATGAGGTCAGAACACACGTCGGACCTTGTATCGTCCCCTAAAAGAGATAGCTGCAATGCTCGAAGCTCCTACCTCCCTGATGACGCGGATTCCGCCTTGAGAGAAGGGCTGCGGCAGCTGCTGCCCGAGTTCGCCGATTACCCGTGGATGGATCGGCGCCTCTGCTGGTACTCGGACACGCCAGAGGGACACTTTATTATCGACCACCATCCCGATGCCGAAGGGTTGTTTTTGGCAACAGGGGGGGCAGGCCAGTACGTGTGACTCGTCGCCCTATACTTTCTTCACGCATATGACTAACCTTTACCTACAGTGCATTCAAGTTCCTACCAGTTCTTGGTCGATATATTCTGGACTGTTTCGAGGACAAGGCACCACCTGATGTGCGGGAAAAGTGGAGGTTTCGCTCGCCGAGCGAATCAACGACAGACTTGAAGAAGGGCGATGGGAGTCGGGGTGGACCACCTCTTCGAGTTTTGACATCAAAGGAGCAGGCAAAGCTCTGAATCTTGGTCGATGGACGGTCAAGACGGTGCTTGAGACTCTCAAAGCTGCTTACATGTATGGATGGGACCGCCGTTCAAGAGAAAATGTAGTATACCTGCGGCAATTAGGTCTCAAGGCCTGTCTGCTGGAGGAAAGAATCCCAATGGAAGGAATGGTTATAGGCCACTCCATATGATGTCTAAAATACCATTGATTTGGTTTGTGCCTAATCATCTACTCCTCAGTTTCCCTCCCTTCAAACTTGAACATCTCGTTAGATGGCACGCCGCTCCTATCCCTCATCTTCGCCGCAGCCTCCACTCCGGCGACAGGAACACGATACTCGAATGAACCTTTAGAACCCGGCAGTTCGTGCGGGAATGGCAGATATTCAGGCATCAACCCCAGCTGCCGCAACACGGTACCCTGATCCCAGGAGATATGCTCATGATACAGTCTGTCCCCGCGAACATTGACAACGGCCGTGAAAGGTACCTCCGCCTTTAGGCTAGTGGGTGGAACACCGGGAATGCTGAAGAGCTCCATCAGTCCTCTGGCTGCTCAGCCAAACGGTTTTGGAAACTTACAGCCAGTCAATCTCACGATCATGGGTGAACTTGAAAATGAACTCATCAACAACAGTGTTAATGCCTAATGTGCGGCTGATGAGTTCCAACTCGGTGTCAGTCGAGTTATTGAAGATGAAATTGTGCTGGTAAAAGTGTGTAAGTTTCTCCCGCCCAATACCTCCAGTTAACTACGAAATACTTTGTTAGCTTTGTCTTGAAGCAAGTTATAGGGCCAACATACCGTGGGAACATGATTGACGTAAGGTTCCTGAACCATCGTGCTCATTGTATGTTCGACAGAACGATCGGCAAACTCGTAGTATGTATGTTCCTCCCATATGGTCTCTAGGTCAAAGAATGGGCCATCCATGAGCGGCTTAAGAAACTGGAGGTTCCTCGTGTGCGATATTGATTCAGCGGTGTATTGGAAGTGCCCGTGGGCAGGCATTGCGAATGCATAGCTCTTCACCGTCGGATAATGATACTGGGTCGTCCCCTTTCGTCCCCCAGGCGCAGCGGACGACGGGCTCTGCCCAGCAACATGATGTAGCACGGGTATTGAAGCCGTTTTGAGACTTTTAATCTTCAATCCATCGACGTAGACAATACCAGCAATAATGCCTGGAACATGGGCTAACCCCAAAGCTGCTTTGTTCCAGAGATCGGGATCGTAGGCTGGGGTCAACGGTCAGGGTGGAAACATTCTAAGCAAGGGATGTCAGACACGTACCGACCAAGCCAATCTTGCCTTTTGGCTCACATTTTGAACACCGATCGAGAGCTTCCACAGCTTCCGCTAGGGTATCCTCGCTTGGCCTACCTTGGAAGGCCGTTGACTCTAGCTGGACACCGGCGTATCCTTCTTCAGCCCACTTAAGCAAGGGTGAGGGGACACCATCATGAAACCTCAACGGATCCTCAGACTTCTGGTTCAAAATGATCAAACCCGGCCCATGACCACGTCGAGAGAGAGGAGCAAGTAGCAACATGCCATCTCTTAGTTTGGTGAGCTGCGAGGTCGGGAGCGGGGCCGGGGGCTTGGATATGTCTGCGAACATGATATCGTGGGAGATTCTTGTGATGAAAGGATCGGTTTTCACTAGTACAAGGTAAGCGGACGGGGTTTTGATGATTCGAGAAGTAGATGTCTGCAACGTAACTCAAGATTGTGATCCTTCATTATGACGCAAGTGATTGCATTACCCCGCAGGAATCAGTACAACGCGAGGTCCTTCGGGACTATTTCATGGTGCCGAACAGTTTACAGTGTTGGCTGGAACTTGGCGGACTTGATTGCTCAAGGCATTGTCTTACTGATAAGCTGGTGACGACATCCGGCTCTTTGAACCAGATGCCAATCTAGTTCTTCAACTCCGCCTAACCGAAGTGTGAATCTAGGAAGCATGATAGAAAGGAATAGTATTTAAATAAAATACAGGCATTATGAGTGGTTAAATACCATAAATATTAATAGAACTAAAACAGGGGGGTAGAGTGCAGTGATGTTCAGTGATGTTCCTCATATCGATTTAATAGTTTCGGCTCAGGCTTCGCTCATGTCTGAAGGTCAGCTTTCAATATTTGAGCCTTACATCTCCCTCAATTTGTCCGTCATCTCGAGATTAAGAATTCGCCTCAAGGCCATCCTTTAATCCGGTATTTCCCATCGTATTCCTCATACCGCGAGTTGTTGCAGATCCTGCGCCGAGAAGAGCTGGTGCTCTGGCTGAACCGTCTCCGGATGAAGTGCCTCGCGAGTGACATAAAAGCCAAACCCAGCCGGATTCTGGCCTTGGGCATAATTCGCCGTGATGGGACTTCTATCCAGTAGACTTACCGCCCAAGCCTTAGCATCGGGTTCCGTTTCTATCACACTCATCGCCATCCCAACAGGGAACAGGTAGAGAAACGTAGGCTCCTTGCTTCGGCTGTGATGGCGAGTAACCCACTCGAAAGCACGACAAATCTCCATTGCAGGGTCCCGGACTGAGACTGACGCACCAGGTCGGCGGAGTGGTTCGAACCTCACATGTAGATATGAGGCAGAGGCGTCGGTGGGAGTCGCAGCGGCAGCACAGGTTTCGATGCGTTGACTCGCACCAAGATGGTCCATCTTCCATAAAAGTGCAAGCAGCCACATCAGAGTCGCGTTATAGAGCATGATCTCCGTCGCAAGGGTGAATTTACCAAATCTTAGGCGGCCTGACTGCCTGGAGGTACCGATGGAACCAAGTGCCTCAGCTGCTCGACCATTGAGCTGTGAAGTATGCCAGGCATCGACCTCGACTTGGTCACCTGAGCGAGCTTGCCATTGCCAGCGCCAACGGTAGAGCGAAGTGAGCAATGTCTCAGTTCTTCTCAACAAGTCCCCGAAAGGACTCTGCTTGGTCTCGTCTGGGGATTGGTGCGCGGAGTGGTCGTGCAGTATCCCAGGTACTGCAACGAGAATGTCTAGTAGATGGCTTTGGGGCGTCTTGGATGCAGCATTCGCGGCAAATGGTACAGTCAACCAGCGCTCCTCTTCTAGAAACAAGGGCTGTTTGCCGTACAAGCTGGCAATAAGCTGGAGTCACAAATTTAGCACTGCGATCTCATTCGTCAGCCTGATCCTTCTCACCAATGTTGATCGTGCCGCCTCGAATGCATTGATCAGAGGCTGCTGCTGAAAGGCTTCCGGTCCGCAGATATGCAGCAGCCTCGCGAGTCCTCGTAGATGAGATACGGCCCCAGTTTGGTCGGCATGAGATGCCTAAGGATATGAGCTGGCCAAACCTCTTCAACGACAATGCATGAAGTACTCACAGCATGCATCATCAGCACAAGAATAGGCACCAGCAATTCCCGCCTACTGCCACTCCCGAGTTCTTGGGCCAAAGTCTCGAGGCACTTTCCATACTGTATCACGCCCTTGAGTTCAATGTCTGACTGATTATTTGACTTCCCAAAGTTGGTTTGTGAGAGGGCTCTAGTAGCATCAAGTGAGAGACGGCCAAGCTTCCCTGCCGCTGCTTGATCAAGCCAAAGGGCTCCGTAACTTCGCCAGACAAAGTTTGAGAACATGAAAGAGAAGCAAAACTCTCCCTGAAATGCAATCAAGCTCATCTCCGGTGGCGGAGAGGTGACGCGGTTCCTTGTGACTGCCCTGTCGTTGCTGGGACTAGGTGATTTCGCCTGTGTAGAATCTGGCGTCGGGAATGGAGCTGTCGCAGTGTGACGCCAAACTTGGTCCCTGCTGTATCCCAGGCATTCAAAGCCCCCCTTTGTGCACCGGACACACACGGGTTTCGTCTCGTCTGAGCAATCAGCACGCAATTCGCGAGTGGATAATCGACTAGATCTTACCGCATTTGACTCTCCGCTTTCTGCAAGTATTGCAGCCTTTGCTGCGACCGGGGACGCCACCCATGATAAAAGAAAGATGTCGGGCTAATCTCGTCGGAGGTGAAAGTGGAATGTCCCTCGGCAGCTCGCGCAATGCTTCCCAATCGGCAGGCCTGTCCTTATATTCCGAACACGCGTTAGCAGCTAATGGACTAGCCACGCCACGCCTCAACCAGCCGGCATTAGTGCTGACTGAAACCAGGGAGGGTCTGATTCAACCATCCTAATTGGCAGGTCTTATTGGTGCAGGGGGGACATCATCTCCAGGGCTGAACCTGCTACGGTTAACTATAGCGACATCTGTCCAAAATCGATTTTTCAATTTTAGATTTTATCTAATCACCCTATAGGCATTTAATATATTTTAGATTATAAAATAAGCTAATATTATATATATAAATATTATTATAATAATATTATTAATTAAATTTTTATTTATAAATAAACTTAGGTAATAATTATTAAGATTTTAT
>JABFFI010000007.1:0-65656 GCA_013623725.1 Fusarium robinianum | reverse complement strand
CCCCCCCCCCCCCCCCCTCTACGCCTCCTTCCCCTTTCACCACAAATTCTCCGACGGGGTGTGGAGGACAGAAACTCACGACCGATGCAGGCCCTCGCTCCGCCGTTGAAGGGTAGGTATCCCCAACCGGGTCTCAGATCCTTCCAACGTTCGGGCATAAACTCCTCAGGGGTTGCGCCGAAGATGGCTTCGTTTCGATGCATGGCGTACACGTTGTAGAACATGGCTGTCCCCTTGCGGATGAAGAGGGGCGAGTTGCCGTCGGCGCCGCCACCGCGAGGGATGGTGGTGTCTTTGATGGCTACGCGGGCGTTTGTGGGAATAACGGGGTGCAATCTCAGTGCTGCCATGGGTTAGTAAAGGAGACGGGTATCGTATGTTTCGGAGTTGGGGGTCTTACATTCGTTGACGCACCATTTCATATACTTCATTTCCTTCAGTTGACTCGCAGTCGGGGGGGTCTCGCCCGCAACGCTGAGAACCTCGTCTCGGAGTTTCTGAAAGATGTGGGGGTTCTTTGAAAGAACGAAAAAGAGGTTGCTCAATAGGCTCGATGTTGTGTCGCGGCTTGCGAGGAGGATGTGAAGGATTTGATCACTGAGACTCTTGCGATCTTTCGACAAAGCCATCATCTCAGTCAAAAACGTAGTGTCTAAGTCTGCGTGTGACTGCTGGAGCGACTCTTCAATGAAAGAGTCAAGATACTTATACACCCGCTTCCTAGCCCTCTTTGCTTCAAAGTTGAACTTGAATTGGTGGAGAGGACCCATCTGCATCTGCTGAATGATCTCCTCGGAGCAAATCATGTAATCGTCAACGAAGCCCTGTTCTCGAGAGTGGTCCTCATTCATATCGAGCATCCGCGTCGAGTGGCCCATGAGGAACTCGGTTGCCACATCCATGGTGAGTGCCAGGAAGAGGGGCTGAAGATCAACTTCAGAGCCATCCGCCGGAACATTCTTGGTAAAGACTTGGAAGTTTCGCTCCAGTGTCTTGAGAAAAGGGGTAGGGTCGTCCTTTCGAAAGACCTTCCTGAGAACCGTTCGGGTGTGTTTCCATGTATGACCAGAGAGGACAAAGATGCCCCGGCCGAAGACATGTCCGATGACAGAGGTGCGGAACTCTGGGAGATCGAAGTCCCCAGAGGCTGAAGCCAGGATCTGCTTTATGTTGAGAGGATCACAGGTGTAGACGGCCTCCCACGTCCACCGCTTCTCAGTGTAAGTCGTGCCCATCTCCTTGAAGGCTTCCCATGTGCTTTCGAGGTACCGCTCAGGTGGCTCGCTGAAACAGATCTTGTACAGGAAGTCGAACCCTATGATTGGGTCCTTGACGGGGACTTTGCTCGTGGCTTCCTGGCACCCTCTAGCCCGAGCGAGCTTCCATCTCTTGATGTATGTCTCAACGGCCCCTAGCGGGATTGGTAGGAGCAGCAAGACGAGAGAAAGAACCAGGTGTTGCCGAACAAAGGTAGATAGAAGTACTGTCAACATCTTGGGAGGGCTGGAGAATCTAGACCTGGACAAATCGACAGGGTCAAAGACAAGGAAGGGAAGAGGCTTGACAGCCACTGCCGTAGTGGGCTTGAGCCTGATAAAGTAATGCCTTTGGATTATTCCCGATGGTCTGAATCAATGTTCCAGATCCGGACCCCGAATCGACACGCTCGTTCCTGGCTCGTCTTGCATTGCGAGATTCCCAGCCAGCTGTCTACCCTCCCTTGCCCCGGGCGGTGTCGTGTCGAAGCCTCAGTCGCCAAGAGCCCATGGCTTTGAAGGATCGAAACTCACCGTCAGATCACTCATCTTTCCATGTCTCTTGTGAGATCTCTATATCGTATCCAAAACTAGGATGCCTAGGAAAAGGGGTCCATGGGGGCTCGGCTCACATGGAAGGGAGCCCCTGGATGGTGGCCACTGTCCCCACAGCCTCATCGATGTCCTGGATGTGAGTTGGCACATATGACACCAGCCAATAACTCCTGCTGTGAAACGGGAAAGAAAGAAAGTGGGATCATGAACGACTGGCGAAGGAAGGAAGATAGGAACTCGGTAGGAGTCCTGTGGTGTCCCCCTCGGTGACATCGGGACCTGGCGTGTTCAGGGCAATGACTCGCATATCAGCATGATCGTACTCTCTCGGGCATTCTAATTATGAGACTACTTCCAGTGAACGAACACCCCCCCTCCCACCTCTCCCTTTAGCTAACCGGCAGTTCTCGAAATTGTTTGGCTCCTCAACACAGTCAGCTGAATGAATTTCCAGTTCAACCATGCAAGCGCCACAATGCTAGGCTCTGCTGTAGCACCAAGTCTTGGGGGATGACGACGTCCTCTGCTCAGGGGCAGGTCCGGGAACTGACAGCTGGACCGCGGGTCTATGACAGCACATGAGGCACATTAACACGCAAGATCCAGATGCGGCACGGTCCGAGACAGCGTAATTCACCATGAGACAACACTACAGAAGCTCTGCAGAAGTGGTACGCCATCCAGGCTCTGCGAATCGGAGTCTAGAGATGATGGGGAGAGGAGCGGCTCGTGAGAGGGTTCTCTCGATGGGTGCTATTTTCATTCTTCTTTCGCCTACCTGAGCCTGAGAAATCGCTTTGCGGACGCCACTTGTATGGAGTCTATGTCCAGGACCCCACGTTGTCCGCTCTTCGCTGGCCGAATTTCTACGGACAACCTAGTTGAAAGAGAGGAGCTATGAGCCGCCCCAGAAGGTTGCGACGTGATCATTGAGTGGGCTTCAAAGCGTCAGCTAAAACTGCAGGTGGCTATCATTAGAAGTCTGGTTTATGCCTGACATGGGCCATATCCGGTCTGAGCTGGCGCTCGGCGACTTAAGACCTCCCCCCGTCTGTGCTAATATTGAGAAGAGCCACCTTCGCTATTTCGTGTGATGTTAACTCGGGGTGTAGAGGAAAATGAGACCGTAAGCTTCGGTATGAGTAAGACTGGAGAGACGGAAGATAGCCGTGACTCCTCTCCTTCGAATATGTTGGTTGTAGAAGGTTCGGCTACGAGGTGCTTTGCAAGGGTTGAAGGTTGCAATGAGAGAGTTGAATGAGACTCTGGATAACTGTCAACCTGGTGGCCTTTGCCCCGATGAACAGCTCGGTTGAGCGCGGCAGGATGGCAGTTCGCTCCTACGGCTCGTACCTTGCACTCACGAAACGCATAGTAAGCTTTCAAAATCCTTCTCCCGCTTAAAGACCAAAAACAAACCTATGGCTAGGGCTAAAGCAAAAAAAGACAAAAGAGATCCACGTCAATCTTCATGTATCCTAAACCGCGGCATCACTTGTCTCAGATAGAGTGTCTCAGTTACTTCTCACCACTCTGGCCTCGCCGGACATACCGCAACGCCCCACACTCAAAGATCATGCAACTGGGATGCCGGACTCAAGCGTTGTCCTCTTACTCCCTTTCTCCCCTTTGTGTGCTGGTGTGCCGCGTGCGGTTTGAAGACATTCCTCCTCTCTTCTGCGTGATACCCGGTCAACGCCTCTCCAGAGACGTTGTATAACGGACGAAAATAAATACTATTCCGTCGTTGGCTCCCAGCGCGAGTGGCGGTCGAGTTGAGCCACCATTGGATCGGGTACGGCGTCTGTACAACTGTCTCGACGCTCCCCGACGTGTACAGTCTCAGCCCGGCTCGGGCGGCCCAAGCTCTCGGAACCCTCTAGATATGAGTTGAGTGACAGGGCAATCTGGGTTGCATGAATCTGACATGGATGCCGGTGGTGTCAAGATGTTGGCATCCTGCAAGGTAACTCGTACTCCGGGGAGTTTCCAGTCATGAACCTGGCCGATATCGTATTTAAGGGCCCCCCTGGCATCGATATCTCCAAGACGGAACTGAGAAGACGCCATCAATCTTTGTTGTTTCAGTATTTTAACGGTTTCAAAGCTGTACCACTCACAGGCACACTCTGTTCTGCATCACTGTCTCTCCACCATCAAGCCACTGTCTTTGACGATCAAAATACACACAACGATAGTTGCTGACCGTCAACATGGAGCCTCTATCTCCGGAGGACACTTTCCCTATGACAGGTCCTTCCAATAATTCGGAGCTATCCGAGATATTTGGGAAAGAGTTGTCCGACTTACACCTGACTCTCTGGGACCTCTTCACCAAGTCGGCAGCTTTGCACCCAGACAATGATGCCATTGTCTCTCTCTGGCAGCCACAAGATCAGCCACCAAGCACGACCCTGCAAGCCCCCAGCGGCGGCAGCAATGGACAATACCTAAGGTGGTCCTACTTGCAGCTGAAGCAGAAAGCGGACATTGTCGCCGAGTCACTGGAAGCCCTGGGCTGCCGTCCCGGAATGCGTCTAGCAGTCATGTTATGGAACTCGGCTGAATGGGGCCTCTTCTTCTGGGTAACGGCAAAGCTTCGAATGGCCTTTGTGCCTATAGATGTGACAGTACCTGAAAGTGCGAGGTCCATGGTTCTCTCGATCAAGCCGGATGTTATTGTGGCTCAAGACGCAGAGATCGCGAAGGCCCTGGACCTTTCTATGGTAGCACTCTCCAGCTTGGACCTTCGTATTATCTGTACTGGGGAAGATCTCGACGAGTGGATGAAACTACACAGCCTCTTGTCTCAAAGGGAACAAGAAGCACCGCTCGCGGCCCCCAAAGAGGTTCCGCTTACCAACGGGGCTGACAGACCCCCCGAGGAGAGCATCGCCCTAATCGTATTCACCAGTGGAACAACCGGAGAGCCAAAAGGATGCCTACACACCCATCGCAACTTGGTATCACAGAGTTGCGACTTTGACCCCGAAATAAATGCTGATGGCCCATTGCGATGGCTTGTACACACTCCCGTATCCCACATCTTTGCCGTCAACAACTCACTACGAGCATGGCGCTTCGGCGGCACTGCCGTATTTCCATCCAAGTCCTTCAATGTTGATTCAACGTTGAAGGCGTTGGTCCAGGAACAGTGCTCCATCATGTCAGCTACGCCTACTCTGGTCAAGGCACTGATGGCACACCCTTCGTTTCCAAGCCCAGAGCAACTCGACCTTCGCGTCATTACAATAGGTGGTACATCGATCGGACCTGAGGACATTCGTCTTTGTCGACAGGGCTTGGGCGCACAAAGCGCTCTTCAAGTCTATGGGATGAGCGAGGGTGCCCCGGTCTTGACTTGGACACGGTACGATCCCGATCTTATCGACGGGTGGCATCCGGGCGTCGGCAAAGTCATGCCAGGAGCCGCTGTCCGGATTTGCCGGCCCAGCACCCGAGAAGTCCTTTCTCGTGGTGAGATCGGAGAGTTGCATATTGGAGGGACGTCAGTCATCGAACAATACTTCGACAGGGATAGTGAGGGGACCATGTACCGGGATGGCTCGGGGCCCTGGATTGCGACAGGAGACCAGGCAAGGATGGACGAAAAAGGAATCGTCTATATTCTCGGCCGATACAAGGATCTTATTATTCGAGGTGGTGAGAATATCTATCCAGCGAGGATCGAATCAACGATTCAAGAGCTTGATGGCGTTTCAGTACGTATTCAGGGGTTTCAATCGACCTTGAGGACGTGTAACTAAAGAGAAACCTAGGCACAAGTTGTTGGAGTCCCGGACGAATTGGCTAGCCAAGTCCCAGTGGCCATTGTCATCTTGCCTGAAGGGACAACGAAAGCCCAAGTCAAGGAAAAGGCCAGGAGCAGCGACCCCAGACATGCACTGGACGCTGTATACACCCTCCACGAGCTTGGTCTACAGGAGTTCCCCGTCACGGCTCTTGGAAAAGTGAAGAAGGTCGAATTGGCAAAGAAAGTCCTGGAATTCCGACAGTTTGACAAGTCAGTCAAGCAGAAAGATACGAGCCAAAAGCCCACGCAGCCATTTACAGAAAAGCTCCTGGACTTGTGGGAGGAACTGGTTGGGACAAGGCCATCAGTTACCGAGAGTGTGAAATACTTGGCTGACAGCATCACCCTCCTCCGGTATTGCGACAGGGTCTTGAGGACTTGTGGGCAGCGGCTCTATCTCCAGGACTTTGTTGAGAACGACACCGTCCAGAAACAAGCCAAGCTACTTCTATCTCGAGAATTGCAGCAAACCATGCTTGGTCTATCGTCACAGAGGCCAGTGTCTAGGAGCTCTGATCTCGGGCCACCGGCCGAGATCTTCGTCCAGCCTGAGTCAACTACACTCTCAAAGCGTGACTTTGGCTTCTCCTTGCTCGAGAAAAACAACATTTGGTGGTCAGCCCAGAACGCTGTCTCCAGGGCCGGGTTATCAACTTCCACTATTGAAGACATCATCGATATCAGGGACTCGCTGCACCGAACAGCGATAGGACCGAGGCCCCAATCATACCACAGCCGCATGGTATTTCGCGTCCGCGGGATTGAGAAACAACAGATCCGTCGCGGCCTCGAGAGGGCACTCTCTTCACGGCCAATGTTGCGGACAATCCTATTCCAAACAGCCGACAAAAGGCCTCGACATGCCGTGCTTTCCTCAAATCCGGCTCTTTTCGAATTCCTCATCCATGAATTCAGAATCGAGACGGGAGAAGAAGCTTCGCGGCGCTTCAAAGACGACTCTGCAGAGGGACATTCATCCCCATTCATGTTTCAGGCAGACATTGTCACAGTCACCGCAGAAGACCAACACTACCTTTGCTTCACATTCAATCACTCTGTCATTGATGCGTTGTCACTCAATCAATGGTATCACGAACTCGATCGTTGGATACAAGACGTCAACTTGGATATCCCCCCTCTAACTCCATACCGTCTTTTCTCCGACCTCTTTTCTCAGTACGAAGAAAGCGAGCCAGCTCAAAAGAGTGTGGCATTTCATTTGAAGCGGCTTCGGGGCATTTCGCGTTTCAGTCGCGCTCTGTGGCCGCCACAAAAAGCTCCCGAGATGATGGTCTCTAATGATGAGGGCTCACAGTTTGTTGAGGAGCGACATCAGGTGCGAGATAGAGTCTGGGATGGAGAGTGGTCGAACCGAGCACTCGTTTTCCAGTATCCTCGCTCTGGACGAGTTATTAACTTACCAGGCCTCGTCAGATTGAAGAACAAGTACGGGGTTGAGCCATCGCTGTTCGCCAAGAGTGCCATCATATTGTTCAATGTTCTACAGACGGGGACGTCTCACGCCTTACTCAATGTGTGGGAAAGCGGAAGATCCTGGCCCTTTGTTCCCAACTGGATGGAGAAGCTTCTACCCCCTCCGATGAGTATTGACGGGCCAACGGTTCAGTGGCTTCTTACTATGGCTGAGGTTGTCAATGACGAAACAGTCGCTGAGTTCCTGCAGCGAATGCTCACTGAACAGGAGGACATAAAGAAACACGAACATGTACCATGGAACAAGGTGGTACAAGCTCTCAGGGATGAGGGGGACATGGCTGTGGAGGCATCCTTCAGACAATCCTTTGTCTGGGACGTCAGCATGGCCATGGGCCAGTCCGACTTTGCACACCTTGAACCAGTTGCTCGCTACGACTGGCCAGATTGGTAAGTCTCAACAACCCTCTCAAATTTTCGAGTTATGCTGACGGTTACCTCCCAGTGGTTTGTTTTGGAATGCTTTTATGATCGACTCAACCAACTTATACTTCATCGCGTCTTGGGATACCGCGCAGATGAACGATAGGGAAGTCGACACACACTGTGATAACTTGTCAGATGTAATGCGCAAGCTGGCAGATGAGAGTAATTGGGAGAAGAAGATTGGCAGTGTTTTTGGTCAGTAAGTTTGCAATTTTTGGTCTTTAGTTATGACAACATGCATGTTGCTCCTTCATTCACAGAAACCAGAATGAGATGTTCATATTTATCTTATCAAGCTTGGCAATTCTTAAAACTCTATGAATTCACCGTGTTATTCCTGCCTAATCCCCTGTGATGCCTGGTTTAGCCACCCATTCTATCACGACAAAACGCCAAACGACAACTCAAGGAAACCCTCCCATGATAACCGAACTCACTGCATCGACGCCTTCCTCGTCAAATCCGTCAACTTCCTCACAAGCCCCTGATCCGGCCTCCACGCCTCACACTCCTCCCGGTGCATCGAACTCCCATGCTTCTTCTTGAACGAGAGCGCATCTCTCACGAGTTCTTCCATCTCTGTCACCATGCTGCTACGAAAGGAAGGGTTGCACAGAAGACCTATCCAGGCGTTCTTGAGCTCTTGCAGGTTGCGGCAGCTTGATTTGTCGGGGAGAAATCGTGTGAGGTCGTCATCCATGAAACCCACAGCCGTGGCGATCAGGCTTTGGGTTTCAGGCCAGCGCCCGATCTTGCGCTCGAATTGGCGTGAGACGCTGGTGAGAAAGTCCTCTAGGCGCAGGAGGCTGACCATGTCGCGGACGCAGAACGTCCGGTTTACCTTGCGCTGTTGTTCTTCGGGTGTGGAAGCGAAGATGCCCATCCAGAGGTTCTCCTTTTGCCGTGGTCTCTTCAAGTTCACCAAGCAGCCACACAGCAGCTTGGATGCCTTGCCGCAAGTGTTCAGGTTGCCCCTGATAATGAGCTTCACACGCTCCAGTCGGCGTCGGAACTCCCTGATGTTTCGTAGAGCCATGACAGGCTCGAAATTGGGCCGGACTTCGAGGAGGAGGCGACCAACCTGCACATCGAGCATCAGATCGATGGCCTGACGTTTCAACGCCGGATCCTCCGTGATATCATTAGGCTGCATCCGAAGCACGAGATCCCAGAGGAACTGGACGTCCAGCCAGAGCGTCTCGTACTCATACCGAGCCTCCTCCTTCTCCGTCCCGCGGCTACCGTGCGCGCCCAAAACATTCTGGAAGGTCGATGGGTCGATATTGTAGCTTTCCGAGAAATAGCCTACGATCGGTGAGTGAAAGGTTCTCAAATCAAAGAGAGAAGGTTGCTTCTGCGTGCCGAAGAGAGTAGAGCCCTCCTTGATCCTTTCCTCGAGACTTACCTCGGGTACAACGGGGGTATTTTCTTGCGTAGAGAAGACTTTCCTAGAGATGCTGCTTGCACTTGAAGACGACCTCGGGGGTGGCACCGACGATGGATGGTTCTTAAGCGAGGGGGACGGACTCAAGACCTCGGTGAACCTGGATACCCGAGGGACAGGGTTCACGGGGGTGCTGAGGATAGGGGGAAGTGGTGGTTCGCGGGATGGAGGGTGTGGAGGGGACTGAGGGGGCTGCGGAGAGACAGGCGGTTGGATATCATAGATATCCACCACCGAGGCGTCGCTCGAGTGGGGTGGTGAATCTTCGCGGACACTTCCCGACATTTTGGGCAACTTGTGAAATATTCTGTGATAGCTTCAGGGTTTCCAGGTTGCAAAAATGTGGTTGGCTGGTAGTGGGAGAAGGTTCAAAGAATAGAGGGTGGATTTCAGGATGATTTATACAAGACCTCCGAGACCACTATTTCAGAAAACAGTAACCAGGTTCTAGCGAGAGATTCACATTGATTTTTTTACCATACGGCGAAACTTCTGGACCAAGTCAGCTCGGAGGCTCTTGTTGTCTCTCAGGACGACCTAGCCTATGTAGTTGAACTATCTACTGCCCATCGATAGAAGGGCTCTATCACTGCAAGTTTATGCGTGTATTTCTACAAAGATACCTTTGTTCATATATTAGAAGTGTGATGTTCAAAGAACAGTCGGCCTGTAAGGAGGTCCTTTGCTTTGCGCAAGCGTGTTCATCCGAACGACCTTTGTCTGTACTCTACAACGCCTTCTTGGACCAAACGTCCATGCTGGCTGCTCTACTTCGCCGGCGTGATCTGGTTTCAGCATAAATCCCCTCCTCGATCTCAACACTACCAGCCTTCTCTTTCCTTCCCCTCACCATCGATTTCGACACACAAGCCTCGTCGACTTACACCAAAAACCTCAGGGCTTGCCGTGCCGACATCAACAACACCTACACCAACCCCAGCACCAACCCCAGAACCTCAAGTGCAACTACCAACACGTCTAGTTTTCCAAAGACAACCCCAGTCTTCTCCGACTTCAGCATGAGTTCTCTACCTTCTACCCCCTACTCCACCCCCTCCCTCGGCCCCTATCAGTCCGACGCCTACATCCCCGAGCCCCTTGACCTTCTCACTCCAGGTTCTCAAGCTGATTTGACTCGCACAGACAGCCTCTCTTCGTTCCGCAGCGCACTCGAGCCTCTTGACAACGAGTCTCAGCGGGTGCCTCGCATTGGTCCCCAGAGTCCCATATACGTGATGGAGCCCGAGTCGTCCAACCAGGGGGAAAACACGAATGATGAGGCGAACGCGCCGACGTTGAGGGGAAGAATGGTGGGGGAACAGCGTCAATGGGAGTCGAGGATGACGGATACTCACTTCTTCATACTCAGTGTCGCATGCTGTGTCATTTTTTTCGTCTTTGTCCGCATTGCGGGTTTGTCGATGCCGAATAGGGATATGTCAATCATGGGTGTAGATGTCGATCTAGATCTCGGCTGGGATTTCGATTTGGACTAAGAGGCGCATAATCATATGAATAGCTTGGGAACGAAACGAAATAGTAGGTTTGTATGCATTTTGGGGCAGGATGGTCGACTAGAAAGTCATGAATTATAACTACCTTCAGAAGAATATAGGTCCTCAAACTGTGAAAGTGACATGATAATGAAGTTATAGTGAATATTAGACAGTGAAAGTGACATGATAATGAAATTACAGTGAATACTTGACATGAAATCCAGGCATCAAGCCTTTCCTAATCCCGCCTGCCTTATCATACACCAGCCCACCAACCATTACGCCCAACTCCTCAAGAACCCATCGAATATATCAAGACAAATTACTCCTCCTTATCCTTATCCTCGTCGTCCTCGTTCTCGACATCGTCGACGCTCCAGTCCCTCCATCCCTGGCCCCTAATCCAGCTAACACCCTTCCTCCAGTTGGCCTCTCGGATCGCCTGCGCATCCTTCTCATAGACAACACCCGTCACCATCAGCGCCAGCATAAACACCCAGACATCGCCGCCCTTCATGCTCTTCCACCAGCGTCGCTTTACGCCAACCTTCCAGAGGCTGTCCACGCTAGCACGCGCACTATACAGGAACATGCCGCGGCCATTTCGTCGCTCAATCCAGGCCCAAAGGCCGGCAAGGAAACCGCCAAGGAAGAAGCGCTGGGTAGCGAGGAAGTGACGGGGCAGCCAGTTCTGGAAGAAGCAGATGGATGCCCAGGCGGTTGACATTGCGCCAGTCGCAAATGTGGTCATACGGAGAGAAGAAGCCAGGATGCGCTGGAGAGTCGCCAGAGGGCTATGGTATATAGTTGAGATCCGGGGAAGAACGGTCATAGCAGAGTAGATGAGGACGAAGACGCGGGCGAGCGGTGGGAATGAGTTGAGCCAGAAGGTGAGATAGGTCCGGGCGCAAGATGGGTCGGAAGGGTGTAGAGCCGCACAGGAGAGTGATGTAATGAGAGGGTGAGCTCGCGATGTCAAGGGTGCAATTACACTCAAGTTTGGAGGCAGAACATCCTTGTTGGGGAAGAGTGTGGGAGAGACGAAGGCTCTGTAATGGTGTCAGTTTCAGTGTCCTACGAGACCGATGAGAGTTAAGGTGAACATACGGCCAGTTCAAGCGAGCCATCTCGGCCAGGCTGTCGAGAATCTGAGATGTCTGAGGCCATTTGAGGTTGGTGGGCCAATCCTGAGGCCGTGAGTGAAGATAAGCTGTAGAGCTCTTGAAGATGAAGTTTCCAATGGGCTAAGTCGATGGTTAGCATGTTTGATTCTCTTGTTTTAGTCGTGTGGGTGTAGGATGGGACATACCTTGGGGAAACAATCACGGTCGAAGACGGCAGAGTGAAGCAGTTGTCCAAAGGCAAAGGGTTGCAGCATCCAGCTGCCAAACCACCACGGGCGCTCGTTCTTGACGCCGCCCTTGCGGCCCCAGATGAAACCCTCGGCTTCGCACAGGTTCCAGGCAAACTCTAGCGCGCGGAATACTGTGTAGATGGCGATAGAAACGCGCATCTTCTGGGCCGGGAATATGCCCAGGGCAAGACCGGCGAGCGATGCACCCACAGCGGGTGTGTAAGGCGACGTCAGGGTCGCGGCGGTTCGAGGATTCCTTAGACGGAATGGCTCGACCTGGGGATCAAGTAGATGAATACGCAGACGCGTAAAGAAGCGGAAGAGCACTCGATAGAGGACGAGGATAGTAGAAAGAGAGAGAGATAACCTCAGTGCAGCAGATTTGTAGAATGGCTGCTTCTTTGCATTCACGTTGGGTCTTCGAGGTTGGGACCGTTAGTATAGTCGCAACGGGCTGACTTTAGGCGCACACTTACTCCTTTTTGCTGATCTTGTTGGTGACGATATCCAATCCCGTCATGCCCAGCCAGGTTCCAGCAAACACGCGCAGCGCATGGCGCACCGTCTTGACATTGTAATCGTCGCCCCCCTTTGGTGGTTGAAGGGCCTTCTCGACGCGGGCGGGACTGGGCGTAGAGCGGCGAAGCACGCGAGTGCGCGACAGGACATACTTGTGGAGGGCAGCATACTCGCGGGCGGAGATGGTGTATCGTAGGGCGTTGCGCAGGACGGGATCAGTCGCGGCACCCGAGGTTCGCGACGAGCAGTGGGAGGACGAGACGTCGCCCGATGGAGTGGGCGCTGCCATTGCGATGGATGACGGGGTGTTTTTGATGATGCTAAATGATGGACAGTCGGTCGGTCGATCGAAAGTAGTGGTGGTGGTTTAGTCAAGTTTGTTGGGGGCCAAGATATCAAGACCTCAGCTCAGGACGTCGCACATGGACGGGGCTCCAATCGCACATTCGGGCAACTGTTGGCGGCATCCAAGCAACGGCGCGATAGCAAGTGCGCTTCTGGACGCGATAGGTCTTTGTCGTTTGTACAAGTCAAGATCCGATCGATGATGGACTCGCTCCGTGCGGGGAAATAAGGACGAATATGTACGCAGACAGATGAAGCCGTCGACGTATGCAAGTGTGGTGTTATCAATGCGTGTGTGTCTGTGTGTGTGTGTCTTGTCGCGCGTCAGGAAAGGAAGGGCAGACAGGGGGATGAGGAATTGAGATCACAAGTCAGCGGGGCAGGAAATGAGGGAGAGAGACATGCGAAAAAGGGAAAAGTGGGGATGACCTCGGCTTCCCTCAGAGAGGTACCGAGAGAGGGGGACGAAAGCCAGCCAGCCAGCCAAGCTCGTGTCTCTTTGACGAATTGGAGGATTATTTGTAGGGATTGATGAATATTGAGTCACGAAAGAAACTGCTATCTGAAAACAAATAGATGTATCGACTATGAGTTATAGTATATACTTGGAATCCAGATAGCTGTACCTCTCCTCCAACACTTACTCTTTGACTGATAAGCCCTGGCCAACGTCGACGCGAGCTCTTTCGCTAGTGCACACAGCCACTATAACACTTGAGCATTGGTATGTGTGCTCGTCCCCGTGACAAAAGACGGTTGGAAAGTGAAACACCCCCGTTGGAGCTTCCAGATGAGACAAAGGGACATGTTCCACATTCTTAAACAACATTAAAACAATAGCATCTCTCTGAATGAATGTGTCATCCTTAGTGCAGGGGCCATGCTAATCTTTTCTCTATGATAGACGGTTAGAACAATGATCTTTTGGCTTACATACTATTGCGCTGGCGCGGCCCTCGCTCTCTGCTCTATCTTGCCACTATACAAATAATAGTCACGACCTTCAATCCACCTAATTCACAACAAGGACTGTGAGGAAATATAAATAAAATAGCCAATATTACTGCGTTCACTTCTCTATTTTACCAATAATGTTATGCCGCAACAACTCACTCACCCGTGGCTATGACTGTTGAGGTCTCCGACAACTGTCTGTCGAGAACAACCACATGACGCGACGCGACACGTCCACCTCCCGGAGCTGCATGATGGACAAAAGAAAGGTAGGCTGAAGTCGTGCCTGCAAATGTTTAATACTCCGTTCGATAGGCAAGAATACTCATTCGCCCCCTTCATAAGCATAGCTTCTCCTACGACTTGAATTGCGTTCCCCGTGCGCTACCCTAGACTTGTATTGTCACACGCGTCGCATCATCGCGTTTTTGTCGTGGACCATCCTCTCGCCAGCGTTGAGGCAAGACTTGCGAACTCAACTCTGTGAAACTGGCCAACTAGTTAGTGCGCAACCTCTCAACTCCTTTTCCCATCCTGGCGTCGCTCTCCTACCTATATCGACTACACACGTACTTGAAGAAGCAAGGTCCTGGGAAGAAACAACTCCATCGTGCCTCGACCCCGGCCCCATGAAAAGACAATGAACAAGATCGAGAGTCTGTGGATACCTACATCCCCATCGTGTCGATCTCGCTCGTAACACAACCTATCTGAGCGCTTACTTACCTACTCTCATCCTCCCGCGGACCCTGAGTGCCGAAGCTAGAGCTGCAGCGGCGCGGCCTATAGCGCCAAACATGGAGATGCCTTCAACACTTGTAATTTCGCCCATCGAGGCTAGCTGCCGTATTGGGGAGGGATACTATTGTAACTGGCCAAAGCTCAACAGCGTCATGCTGCAGACTATCGAAGGACGATCATTATAGCGGCATGTTCAAAATCTCACCTGGTTCTCCTTAGAAAAGGAGCAATCCCGGCTGATGGATGAAGACCGATACACACTCTCTCACTGGCTTCAGTTTCTGCCTCTAGCCGCTCACTTTGCTGTCTAACAAACATGGTGACCAAACTCATCGCCGCCGTCCTCACGGCCGTGAGCTTTCGGGGAATTAACGCGGGTCTCTGCATCCCAACGTCCTCTGCTACGACACTTGGGTCGACTACTTCTACTCTCCCTTCGTCTACGACCTCGTCAGGGACGGAATCGGGCACACTGGCCGTTTCCTCGAGTTCCCAGTCAGAGACAGAATCAGACACCCTCACTGTTTCTTCTTCGAGTTCCCAATCGTCAACCGCAGATGATTCCTCCACGAGCGCTACGACCGCCAGCACTGGATTCCCCAGCGTCTGCCCCGAACCCGTCGAACTTCTCGAGAACCCCAGTTTCGAGAACCCCAACACCGGCGAATTCACCGGATATCCTTCGGAAGACGTCAAGATCGTGACACAACCCGAGGACGCCACCCTCAACGAACCACGAGCCCGAACTGGCGAGAAATATGTGTACGTGCTCCCAGCCCCCCCTGGTTCTCCCTATCCGTATTACTTCAACTAATGCCTCTCCCCCTTTCGCAGCTCTGTGGTGGTACAGCCAGTTGAAAACATCAATGGCTTCAGCGGAATCACCCTGAGTCTCAAGGGACTGAACCCGGATAAGCAATATCTCCTGAGCCATTACTGGGCCCTTGACAACGACGGAGGTGCTTCTTGCGATCGAATGTATTTCTTCAGTAATGGCCAAGAGATCACCCAGCACGAGACAACACCAACCCCCAACGTCCAACCCTACAGGTATCAGAAATACGACGTCGTATTCTACCCCAGCGGTCCCAACATCGACTTCACGCTCCAATTCCTTTGCTCCATCAGCCTCAACCCTTCCAGCTTCTTTGCCGACGACTTCAGCCTCACCGAGTACTGCCCCAGCTGCAGGCGCAACCCGGATGATACGAATACCATCTGCCGCGGAGTAGGGTATGCTGAGTCCTACGATGAGCATATCATCCCTGTGGCAGGCAACCCTGGCAGCCCGGAACTCTGCGCCGAGAGTTGTGCGCGGCGGAGCAACTGCAAGGCGTTCCATCTCTCCCGGTCTTCGGTTGCGTCCCCCGAATGTGTCCTCTACGACAAGACCCTGAGTGAAATTGGCTATACCCCCAACCAGGGGGGTTACCGTGATTTCTACGACCCTGACTGTTTCACATGCCCTCGGTTTCTCAGCTAGATAGGCTCTAGGTCATGAGGGTTGTTGGTGGAGGGGAAGATAGCAATCTAGTCCACCAGGTCCCAAGTCCAGGAACCGCATATTATAATCATCCTACTGTGACTAGCCTCAGGGCCCAGATAAGCCATAGTTAACCACTCGCCAACATAGCACTCGAACACCATCATAGCCTCACAGCCAATAGCACGGATAATCCAATGTATGGGTATCAAATCAGTCTTAGAAGATGCTACCTACTCGTGAGCATAAGACAAGCATGCTTCAGCCGCGACTTTGGGCCTGCCTTTTCGTTCACAGAGCTCCCTTCCCTGTGTCCAATCCCATACCATCTCCGAGGCCTAGAATAGAAGATGCCCGTCCCCCATAAGACTGGGGAACTTTTGAAATCATTAAGTAGGTTAGGTACTTTTTGGGTTCCTTTTTGCCCCCTCCTGAGTTTCCCTAGACTTGTACACACGCCCTGATCCCCAACCCCCCCCCTTAACGCCATACGTTCTCCTCCTTATAGCAACACCTCCGCTGCGTCCCTAAAGGGTGCTGAGCGATAGACGCCCTTGTTCCACGAATTCGGGGCCCTTCCCTTCAAAATCTGCACGGTTCCCCTAGCCCTAGCATTCTCAGGTTGTCGGTGATTTCCTTCGAAAAGCTCTTAGCCATTCCGCCTAGGCGCGACCAAAAACCCAAAGGCGTCTCGGTAGGAGACGCTTTCCCCGTGCCCTTAGTTGAATCCATTGACCTATACATCGGACGAATTGGCAGTTTCGTGAAACCGACCCCGGCGCAGTGTCATATCCATCAAAATGTAGCTTCAACCCAACCAGAAGTCTCCAAGGGGCTCCGGATGGGGCGGACCGAGCATTTCCATTATTCAAGTCAGCTCGCCAATCAATGGCATCGGAAGTCCACTGCCTCCCAATTCCGTACGCAGAGGGAGCCCAAAGAGATACATTGGGAACCCCCTGGGACTTCGACCGCAGTTACCTAGATAATCGAAAGGTAAACCGTATTGCTGCTATTGTTGCTGAACGTGCAGTACGTCACGATACTGAGAGTAAATGGTATCTCATCTCACTGGCTCGGGACGTACAGCTTCAGGGGTACTCGGGCGTGGCGCCGATCTGGGGTTCAATGACAGGAACCCAAGTGCGACCGAGAGCCAGGCCATCGGAGTGGACGAAGGGGAGGAGTTCCTCCTGCCAGCCCAACGCACTCCACTTGTCAAAGTAGCGTGGTTCGGGGCTAGAAAGTTGCTTCCAAATCATCTCCCATCCTGGGACTCGGCCGGCCTTGACTGCTTCGACAGCTTGAAGACGGCGACGCTCACGTTCAGCTAGCGCGTCCATCATGGTACGGTACAGGACCTCCGGGTTGGGCCAACCGTTGTTTATTTTAGTGGCCCCCAGACTGTCAAGAGCTGCCTTCAGAGATGTGAATGGCACATTGAGCAGGATGCGCGAAATGAGAGCATGCAGCGGAGATTGGGGCTCAGATGTCTTCGCAGCATCTGAAGCCTGAGTAACCTTCCCGTCAGCGACAGACAGATCGCCAAACTGGATGCCAGTGATTTGCTGGGATCGGCGCCCTTTGCCCAGGTGTACGGCCGTGCCCCTGGCGATCGGGGGATTCCCCGGCTTCTGGGCCATTGGGCTTGCTGGGGGGTTTGGATAGGCGGGCAATCGAGAGCAGGAATCGGATCCAGAAACCGAGGCGTCGATGGTGAAGTTTGGTGGGAGGTTAGTGATGATGAACGACAGCACCTCATTAAGGATTGCCCGAGAACCGTCGCCGTACTTGTAGACATCGTGCGTACCCTCATCCCGATGTTCTTCCAAGGCAAACTCGACAGCTCGCTCCACCGTCTCCCAGGTGAGCAGCTGGATAGCCATCTCGCAGCCGCGGCGTGTCACAGGGTCACAGTGCAGAAGGTGGCCAGCAGCTGCATATGACAGGGCAAAATCAAATCGTTCCGCCCTGGTACCCGCATCACCCGCTCCCTGCTTGGGCGGTGGGGGAATTGGGAACAGGGGCAGGCCATAAAGGCGCTGGACAGCCATGTAGAATGAATCAGGCCGGATCCGCTGACTCTTCGTTTCGAGCAAAACAGTTGGTAGGGTGATAGTGCTCTGGCCGGGTTGAGGGAGCTGCTTCGCCATCGCGCTGGCGACTTCGCTGCTGCGGGAAAGCAGAAGACGATGAGCTCGGATTCGAACAGGCGGGGCTCGGTCATCGGGGAAACGAAGCTCCAAGACACAGTCGGCAGATTCAGGGGAATCGAACTGTTGCTGAAGGTACCCGATGAGACCGTCGGCATCATCCATCGGAGACATGAGATGTGGAGGAGGGCCAGCGCCTGGCAACATCCTGGGGTACTCTGGCCCTGCAAACATCCTGCCGGGGTGGTTTGGAGAGTGCGAGTCATCACCAACTCCCATTACGCCGCTTCTAGCTGGCGCCGACTGGTACTGGGCATACATGCCATTCTCATCGGGACGCCCTGAAGCTTGGGAATCGTGGTAGCTATGTCCGGTGGACGGGTTGAAGTTGTTGCCAAAGGGAGGATACGAGTCACCTGGCCCATATGCCATCGTCGGTCTACCATAGCTATCAAAGGTGGTGGGTACAGGGTCTGCGCCGTACGGCATCATGGGAGGGAAGCCGTTGGCACCGTGGGCCATGTAGTGGGGTCGACCATCGGGGGCAGTCATTCCGGGAGGAGGAGCAATGCCCCCCGAGAGCGGAGGAGCCGGCGATGAGCTTGCGGAGCCGTGGAAAGTGCCGAAATGAATGCTGCCATTGCTCGGGTGCGGCTGGTGCAAGGGAGGCCCGTTGGGGACGGGAGGCCGGGGTCCTCGATGAATGTCGCCATTCAAGGGTCGATTGCCAGGCTGGAAGGAAGGCGGCATCTGGTATCGAGAAGGGGAAACAGACGGCGGAGGTCGCGGCCGGGTGTGGGCACGCGGGTGACGATGATCAACTAAACTGATATGAGCTCCAGGCCATGTCTCTCCTGGGTGGAACGCCTCACCTTGCTGGTGCCTCATGTCATCCTTGGGAGCAACGCCATTTGGCTTCTCTTGCGTAGAGATAGGGGCGTGTTTGTCAGGAGCTTGGGCGCGGGCGTCGAACTTTGGGGCAGCGATGGGCTGATGAAGTTGGTCCATGATGGCTGGAGCCTGGGGGCCAACCTCCAGCTCACTGGTTGTGGAGGTGTGCTCGGAAACGGATGCGACAGTGGGAGCAGCTAGGGAATGAGTGAGCAAGCGAGTCGTGGTCATAGGCTGTCGAGAATCGCATGCATGGCACGTACCTGAAGAATCCTGGTGGGTTTCAGTGCTTGCAGCATCGTTGCTCGTGTCTAGTCCGTTGTTGAGCTGGGGCTCGGTCGCATCCTTCACAGGCTTTGCGACTGAGCTCGCGACGGAACTAGGAGCAGCAGGAGTAGAGCCTTCGCTCTTGACATCTGCCGCGGCAGCTACATGTTCGAGCTTCGTTTCGGTTCGGGTGACGGCAGTCGTGGGCGGCGAGGCGTTCGGGCTAGAGGCAGCAGCGACGGTGGCGGCAGAACTAGCAGCAGCAGCAGCTACAGCAGCGGCAGCAGAAGCGGCAGCCTGTCGCTTCACGTAGGGCAAAGGAATGGCAGGGACAACAGGCTTGGAAGATCGAGCAAGCTTGCTCCCTCCAGGCCGGCGTGACTTTGCGGTGCCGTTGGGGGGCGCCATTTCATGAGGCGAGATGGTTGACCTTTGGCGGGGAAGTTATCGAGGATCGGAGGGGGGCTGATGATATTAGGTGCCCGCGCCAGACCTCGACGAGGACTTGGGGGAGGAGGCTCTATGGACCTTGAGCAAACGGCATGAGGGCCAGTCGTCGCTGAATAGACTGCCCTCTGTATGGATTGGACGTTGGCGGAGGAAGCCTAGGTGGAGAGGGTCGATATGTCTTTGGCGATGCCACGAGACTAGGTTGAGTTGGGGAATCGTGTGTGCGGAGAGGAGCCAGATGCTCAACCAGGAGCGGGTCGCGAGGAATGGTGCGAGTGATAGAAGAGAAGGTGCAGAGAAAGGAGAGAAGAAGGGTAAAAAAACGGTAGACGCTTAGGAAGAGGCTTCAAGGACTAAGAACAGTCGTGATGCCGTGTTGCGATATTGTGGTGGCAGAGGAATAGGTTTGCTCACCAACAAGGGGTGATGATGATGCCGGGTTTGGAGGCCCTTCCAACGGCTTCCAGCACTTGGCGAGTTGGAAACCAAAGGTGACAAAAAATCGGGGCTTTCGTCACAATTTTTTTTTTTCTCATCGAAACCCCCCCGCGTAAATTGGCCCGCTACATCATTTTAGTTTAGTGGGATTAGCGCCAACTGGCCAGCCCTGTCCGTGCTGCCTGGGCTGGAGCCTGGTCGGGCTGTCTAATCAAGCCTGTCCTGGGGTTTGCGTTTGAACACGGCTGAATTTCGGCTTCCGATGTTTGTTTGCTGTGATGAAGTCACGTCACAGCAGGATACCTAGGTACTTCGCTACCTACAGTTAGGATTCATTGACGGCTTATTTGCCGTGATGGGATCTCGGAAACTAAAACTCAACGATGGGCTACTTTGATTCACAAATGTCGTTTGAATATTGAAATACGCAGTTTTGGTGTCAGATAACATTCATCATCTCTAGTACTTAGCTGACGGCCATCCTTTTCATGGTTGCAAGTCCGTCTAAGAGGTGCAAGTCATGCACCACGATGATAACAGGCATAATTCGCCCCTCGCTACCAACATAACTGTGCGCACATAGAAATAGCAATATACTCAAGTAGGCGGAGGACATAGGAGAGTACTCAAATTATCACCCTACCTAACAAATCTTGATAGTTTAGAGTCTACTACTTAGATCTATTGTCTGCCAACCTCCACCGACATTACCCTCAACCCTCTTGGCCATACGGCCATGGACCAAGTGATCCACCCATCCTGTCCCCCATAGCTCAAGTCCAAAGTAAAGATTGCGCTGCACATGTGCCCTAGAACGCCTTACTCAAAGACGCGAGTCTTCTGATATCTGGCCGAGAAAAACTGCGCCGCGCCCGCCAGCACCCGAAAGTCAAAACGCAAAAAAGAATAGGCATGATCTGAGTTTGGCTTGCGTCCAATACTCAGACCTCTTCGCCTCTCACAAGCCTGGCGATGAGGACGTAGACGAATATGACCATCCCAGCCACGAGGAGCTTATTTCGGTATATCCAGCCTGTCCCAGCCTCTCGCTGCTGAACCACGGCATCCACAACAGCCTGCGCTTGATGCCCACTCGAAGGAGCGATTCCCAGCTGAGGCCGGCAGGAGGTGTTGTTGTCCTGATCTAGCCGACTGCCCGTGACCGGGTCAATCTTGTGCTTCTTCATCCACTCCCAATTCTCAGTATCCACCTCCGGCCACTCTGATCGGAACTTGGCACCGCCATCGCCTGCCTTGACGTTGCCCTTCAGAGCAGGATTGCTCTTGGCGTGGGAACCACCCCCGGTAGAGTTCCACCATCGCGATTCTGCTGCAAGATATCGTCGCTCGGTTGGGGTAGCCGAGCAAGAGCCAGTCGTCATTTCATCGCTGGTCATGAATGACAAAAGCCCAATAAGAATGGTCGAGACTTCCCATGCTGGGTTGAAAGACTTGGGGTGGAAATCCGAGATCGAGAGGCATAGTCGCGTCGAGGGCTGGAATCGGCCGGATGGAGTGTGCATGCGAATGGCGGGAGGCGCGAACGGATAGTTCGGAGGGAAGATCAACGTGCCCCAATACTGTCCGCCATGGTAAGGAGTGTCTTCAGGGCCGGTAATAATGTAGTGCCACCTAGAACAAGAATGTTAACTCCAGTGATCCGCTGTTGGCTAGAAAGCGCGACATACTCGAGAATGTTTGATTCGGAGGGATGAGCGGTGATGTAAGGCGGCGGGTTCTCCGAAATGCTCTTATACTCGCGCGTCAACTAGGAGAAGGAAATCAGTGAGTCGAGTCCACAAGCTATACTCCATACGAGGATTGGTGACACATACGCGCTTGTGGGCGGCTTTGCTGGCCATGGCGAGGGAAGATGATGACGCAAGGAGATGGTGCGAAGAGCGTTGGAAGTGAACAGATCGCTCGCTGGTCGCGTGAGAGAGAGGATACTGTAGAGTTGATTGGCTGAAGATGACCCAAAGTAATGAATTAAAGAAAAGGAAACAAAATGATGAAAACAGGGAGCGACGAGTGGGAAATAGTCCTCTTATGAGGGGGTTTGTGATACAAGGTTAGTAGGTAGTGCCGCCGAGAAGTCTGTGGATGGGACAAAGAACGGCGAGTTCGTCTTGGGTCGCGCAGGGGGGGGAATGTTGGGGAAAGTGATCACTGGAGGAGATGACCATGAGCCACAGAGGTATGGCTTGAACACATGCAAAATAGGACAAAGTCCATCCAGAAGGCTGAGCATGCGCCACAGCTTAGCGCCGTGCGGCCGGGTCCGATTCGGGTCAAGTGGATGTGGGTGGGGGACCGAGCCTAAAGCGGTACGTACCTTGACGTAGCATCCGTTCCTTTCCATGGAGGCTTCCGTGCCGAAAATTAGAGCTGTCCGGGGTTGTCGAACCACCAGTCTCAGGTACGCTTTCTGACGGTCTCTCACAAGCAACAACGCGGAGTGCAAGGCCAGCAACAATGGCTACAATTCCCGGCTCATCAGGGGCGGCGGTGAGTCTACATCGGACTTTGCCTCTACGGAAGCTCAATTTCTAACGGGCGCCACTCAGGACTCCTTAAACAAGCTCCAGACCGACACCGGCTCTCTGCTTCAAGAGGCCGAATCTAAGCCCGAGTTTCGACATGAGCAGGAGGAAGCGAAGCAGCGGCGGATGGCACAGCTCGTATGTGGCCGGCCTACTCGATGACGACCCCGTTTGGGCTGACCTGGCCACAGATCGGAGACCAAATGTCGGCTCCCATGACCGTCAACGAGATCCGTGTTCATGGAGCCACCAACACACGACCCGGATTCCTCGATCCCCTCTTCCAGCACATCGTTACCGACGGTCAAAACGCCGACTCGACCATTGGCGAGGTGATATCAAAACTACGAGTAGCCAGCGCCAAGCTCGATGCTCTCCGTACGCCATACTCTCCCCGCCCAATTGTCGCCCAACTAACTGAGCGATAAGAAATCTTTAAACCTCAACCCGAACTTTTCCTCACCTCCGCCCAGCAGACCGATCCTTCCACCTCCCCCACCGACGTAAACGTCGACATTCGAGTGCAGGAACTGTCACGATTCAAGCTCCAGACCGGTACTGACGTTGGCAATGGAGAGGGCTCGGCCTATGGCTCGCTTTTGTGGCGCAACATGCTCGGCGGTGCTGAGATGCTGACCCTCAATGCGAAGGCTGGCACTCGCACCCGCTCGGCATATAGCGTCAACCTCACCGCTCCGGTCCTCAGCAACCCCGACTGGAGGATATCATTCGAGGGCTTGGCGTCGGCGGCCGAGAAGCCTTGGGCTTCGCACGAGGAGGTGCTTAAGGGCGGCTCGGCGCGGTTCTCGTGGCTCAACGGGGAGCGAGATACCCAATCTGTCGAGTATTCTAGTATATGGCGGCAGATTACCAGCCTGGGCGGGGGGGCTAGCCCAACCGTACGGGCTGACGCGGGCGACAGTATCAAGAACTCTATCAAGCACACGTTTTACAGGGAGAGGCGGGACAACCCCCAACTTCCTCAGAGCGGCTACATGCTCCGATCAGGAGTCGAGTTTGCTGGTATTGGACCTCTTGCTGGGGATGTTGCCTTCACCAAGGGTGAGTTTGAGGCTGGCGGTGCCGTCCCTGTCCCGCTCCCCGGCATCTCGGGCCGAACCGGTATCTCAGTTGGAGGCGGGCTTCGACTGGGAATGCTCTGCCCGTTGCCTCTCGGTTACGAATTTGGCAGCAAGATCCGACCCAGCCTCATCAACGACCGATTCCAGCTCGGCGGCCCAACCGACGTGAGGGGCTTCAAGCTCGGCGGCCTCGGGCCCCACGACGGCGCTGACTCCGTCGGCGGTGACCTCTTCGCCGCCGGAAGCGTGAACTTGCTCCTGCCCGTGCCGTACAAGGGCCCAGACTCTGGTCTGCGATTCCAGCTGTTCGCCAACGGTGGACGTCTCGTGGCCCTCAAGGCCAAGACCAAGACCGGCAACGGGGCTGCGACACAGCGGCTCGACGCCTCTGCCGTGCGAGACGGTATGTTCAACGCGGTGGGCGAGCTCCTCAACGGTGTGCCGAGCCTCGCTGCTGGCGTGGGCCTGGTGTACGCGCACCCGGTTGCACGGTTTGAGTTGAACTTTAGTCTGCCTGTGGCGATGCGGAGAGGAGAGGCGTCGACGAAGGGTCTTCAGGTGGGGGTTGGCATCAACCTTTTGTAGAGATGGGATGTCTCCTGTGGTTCAGAATTCTGGGAAGATGCCGTTTTGGCAAATAAAGCTGAATCCATCCTATATCGTCAGCCGATCGATTTAACCGTGCGACTATGTGGCATTGCGTGCGTACATATCTATATGGTTCTTATGGTTGTCATTTTCTCGAGGCTTGATGGGGAGGCAACTCGGTGGTGCTACGTCGTAAACTAAGTAAATATCAAGGTTCTAACGTGGTTGACATCCCGCTCTTGCGTAACTGTATAGATTTATCTATCTCCCACGCGAATCCGCATTCAATCAGCCAGTTTCCGACTTGTTTGTATCTCGAGCTAGTAGAAAGTGCGTTTCGGCCGCAACTAGGATGATAGGCACAGGTATTACTATTTGCGGTATTCTACGGAGAGAACTCAGAAGTGTATGAGAAACTTGTTGAGATAGGGTAGCTTCGAGGTGGCTTCAACCCTAGGGACATACCCTTGCGGTGTCTGTCGGAGAGGACGAAAGTGACACTGGGGCAACATGAACGTTCATACCCGCCTCTGAGAGAAGTATTTAGGACTGTCAGCATGACGACGGGACACATCAAGATAGCAAATGTCCAAACACAAATCACGAATGAAGACCCAAATGCGGAGGAGGTAGCTGCTGGAGGATGGAGATCTTGCGCAACATCTTGCCGTATTGGACTCGGGGATGTGGGGCGTCCGTCCCGGCGATACTGTTCGGAGACTTTTTGTTAGTCTCTCAAGCCGGAGGATGTTGGACACGGAGATAACTACTTCTTACATGTCCAGCAACTTGGAATGGATGGCTTCCTTCGCACGCGAGGTGGCTGCCATGGTCTTGGCGATGGCGTAAGCCATGTGCTCAATCGTTAGGGACATTGCGATTGCTGAGGAACGCTCGCGTAGAAAACTACTTGTAGCTTTGGAGTGCAAGCACTAAGTTACCAGGTATGAAGGAATAGTTCGTACCTACCTACCTAGTGAAGACACAGATGACTCTGAAACATTCCCCTCCAATCCGTTGGCTCGACGGCAAATTCACGGCTGTAACAACTTAGCTGGCGGACTTGCGGAGCGGAGTTATCGCCCGCGGCGGAATCCCGCCTGGAAGGAGCCTCAAATTTCCACGTTCCCTTGTTGGCATTGAGCCTTGTGGGGGCGATAAAAGGGGAGGGGGAGGGAAGACGAGCCGTTTGGCTTGTGGGGATTCTTGGGGGGCTTGAGATTGGGGTGAATCTTGTTCAATTCGCGTTCGTGTTCGTGCCGCAGATTCGGGAGTCGTTCTTGGGCTAGGGAGTTGGAGTTGACTGGTTGTTAGTGACGCAAGGTGTGCATTTCCTGCATCGAAAAGAAACCATCACCATCTCCCTACTCCGCATGCTGGTTAGAATCAGAGGAAAGTTTGGGCCAGTTGCATGATCGCCAATAGCGGTGGTTGCAAAAAAAGTCGGGGACTGAACATGGTTGGATCGCAATGAGCACCTTGCTTGCCTTCCCCATGTCGTGATGTGATCGGATCTCGATTCATCCGAGAATGGGCAGGGTATTATTCTCTGTATGTGCAACCCCTCTTACCCGTTGAGGTCTCTCTCGCTGCTGGTTTCTTTTGAAAACGGCGAGACCGTATTGGGGGATGATCGTGGTCTCCCAAGACCGTGTCTTTGGATCGCCAGGAGTGTCCCGACTCGGCCATGACGCACACACCGAACAAACCAAACCAGCCAGCCTGACCTTGGATACCTACGATGGGGATGCCGGAGAATACCCTGGCTGCTAGCACACCTTGTTTCTCCAGGCTTCGGCTGCAAGGGGCCTGGTACAATCATAGGTAGTGATGACGTTGAATGAGCCATCCTACATCATCACTCATTTGCGCAAGAAGAAGCAGAAAAGAGATAAGGCCCGACACGGATCCCGGATCCTGCGCGTTGCGACACAGCAGCAGATACCACTGTAAGCCCTCCCGTAAGCCATTTGATCGGTGAGGGGAGTGCCCGGACATGGCTGCTCCCCCCCGCCGGGACCTCCATCAGGACGGCCGGCGCGCTAGTTGGCTCGGGACGGGATGACGGAGCCAATCCATGTGGATGGCGGGTTGTCGGGTTGCTCGAAGACCCCGAAGAATCCAGGATGCGGGTCACTTCTTTTTATGGGTCTTTCTGGGTTTGGCTGTGCTTCGTTGTCAGTGGATGTCTTTGAAATGGGTTGAATCTGCCAAGAGCGTAGGAATCTTGAAACGGGATGGAAGATTCAAAGGGACTTTGTCAACGGGGAGAGAGGAAAGATGAGGGGAAAAGAAAAGTCGCCGGGAAAATGCAGGCATCACCATGAGGGTACGTACCTCTACCAACCGACGGCGTCCGGATATGAAACGGCTCCTCCAATTGGCTATCGGGGCGCGGGTTCTTGGACAACCCGATGGGTGCGTGAAAGGTGGGAACTTTGAAGGCGAAGCTTCTTTTTTTCTTCTTGTATCTATCCCTTTTTTTAGGTACGACATCTCGGACTCCTGGAACTCGGATTCAGATGTCGTAGTTGTGGGGAAGGATGAGTCTGTTATGGTTTTCTGTCCTAAGGTGTGGGTCTGGAAGGGTGTGAGATGGGGATGTCTGAGTGTTGCTTCCATCAGGAAGAGTCATTGAATCCGATGGACCCTTGGGTTCCATAGGTACTGGCTTCGAGAGAGCCACTGTTAATTCACTCACGGCTTTACTGGCTGACGGCATCGTTGGAGGTACTCTGCTGCGACTGGTGTCGTGGATGCTATCTTTCCAAGCGGAATTGGCAAGGATTGGAGAGGGACATTACCTACCTGGGTACGGAGTAGGTACTTCGTAGATATTTGTGATTGCTCCTTGCCCGTAGATGGATCTTCTTTCCTGGGTTCGAACGGTAAGGGCTCATTGGGACGATCCTTTTGAAGAGGCTGACGTGAGCCATCAACAACATCGCCATGTGTTCACAGCAACTACATACCTGCGTAGTAGGTAGGTAGATGCTATCGTTCTTCGTAGCATCCGTAAGCCATCACCACTTTTTGACGAGCGTGAAAAGCAATGCTACTCCTGAACGAGGCCAGAAACAGCAAATCAGATCCAAAACAAGACGAAAAGGTTAAAAGAAAAAAAAAAGATGCCGCCACGCCCTGTACGATTTGGCCACCCCATGTCCAACCAGGGGTATCATTCCTCTGCGGAGTTTTTGAGCAGGGGAGGTGGAGCATCCAATTCCCTGGATTTCAGCCTGGGGTCCTCTCGCTTAGGGGTTGCATTGTCGGGCTCTTGTGAGCGTCCGTTATCCGCTTAACAATGTGTGCTTGTCAGAGGCCAACGAGTGTCAAACGGTGTCTGGTGTACCCGGCCCATTCCCCGGGCACTTTCTTTTGGCCCCGTCATCACCTCCCTCCCCCCGTGTATTACAAGGCCCCGTCCTTGTCGGGTCGGGGTCATGATAGAATGCGAAAGCAGGTAACCCCGAGTTTGAACACCGCTTCCTCCGTCTCAAGGGTCCGCCGCGGCATTTTCATCCGAATCTACGTACTCTGTAGGGATACGTAGCATGCACAGCCGCGTAGTCCTCCGTCGGTTTGTTGATGTTTTGTCGTAAACGGGCTGGAGAAGTTGCGGAAGACGGAGATGTGACGGCGGACGAGTGAGCGGGATATTGCGGAGACGCAGCAGAACTGATGATGAGAGGAAAAAAACAACGAGGCAACACCTGACTCTGGCAGCTGAGAGCACCGAATAAGCGGACATATTAGTGACCGACTACCTATTTCGTACTTGTCTTTTGGTGATCCATCAAGCCAAGGAGACTGTTGTTGCTGCGTAGTTATGTGTCCGAAGAGGCCTGTGATGACCCAAAATCTATCCGATCAGATCCCGTCCATGCTCGGCGTAAGAATCATTATTCTGCGCAAACAACCCCAGCGTTGCCCACGGCTTTTCCACCCATCCATCATCCAATATCAATCGGAAATTCTAGCCCACACCCCGTCGGAGTCGCCATACACACACCCCCCCTCCCTTGGCGGCCGCCCCTACATCTTCGGACCGCGACAGTGGAAGGCAACGAAGACGACAGCGCCCCCCAAGACTGCTACAAGGCAGGCACGTCCGACTAAAATTTTGCTGTTCAGGTACGTATCCTGGCCGGAAGACCCACCTTCAACTCCACCGGATCCCCGTTTGTTGCTTTCGGCATTAGTGCCAGCCTAGAGCGGAACCTGGCCCACGCGAGTTTATTTTCCATTGTCGCGGTTGCTAGATGGCGAGCTGAGAAAGCGGCGAAAAGGCGACGGACGGGGAGCTCATCCATCCATACTTATTTATTATCTTACACGCCCTCATCCTGATTCTCCCCTACTCTCCTCTTTCTTGTTCATTCCTCTTGTCACGGGGTTTCCTTTTAATTCTCTACTCCTTCTCTCTCTTAGGAAGTCGTCGAATACCTTGACCACTTCCTTGTCAATCCTTAATCCTTTCTTTACTTTAGTTACCCCTTCCTCTCATCCATCAGCGCTTTCACCCCCGGTTCACCTTTACAACAACTTCGGACATAGGAATCACCGATAGGACATTGCGTGGGACCTTTCCCATTGCTCACTGAGCTTCAATTGCGAACAAGATCCCAGATACTCACGGCGGCCCGCCAACCGTTCGCCCATCATGTCGGCCGTCACCGGGATCAACACCAACAACAATGATCTCGCCATTGACGAGAAGGCTCATCAGCCTTCAGTAACCGATGCCGGAACCGAGAAGCCCTCTTCCTCTCCCGCAGAGACCCTGGGTGACGACGATGACGATTCCGAGATGGAGCGCCGAACTTCGATCGTCCAGGCTCTCGCCCGCTCATACTCTCAGGCCTCCGGCATGCACAGCGGCGAGAACCCCTTCCAGGCCGGCGAGGACTCCCCTCTCAACCCCAACTCTCCCAAGTTCAGCGGCCGCGAGTGGGCCAAGGCTATTGTCCAGCTTGTTCAGCAAGGTGGTCACTCATTCCGATCTGCTGGTGTCTGCTTCCAGAACTTGAATGTGTATGGTTTTGGTGAAGCTAGCGATTACCAGAAGGATGTTGCCAATGTCTGGCTCTCCGCGGGTAGTGCTGTTTCGCGCCTCATGGGTGGAGGTCGTCAGCGCATTGATATCCTCAACCAGTTCGACGGTTTGGTGCGAAAGGGCGAGATGCTCGTCGTCCTGGGCCCTCCCGGTTCGGGTTGCTCAACCATGCTCAAGACCATTGCGGGTGAGCTCAACGGTATCTACGTTGATGACGGTTCCTACTTCAACTATCAGGGTGAGTCAAGTTCCAGACTCGAGGCGGAAAGCATTCTAGCTCCCCGCCTCGAGCGACGTGAGCCCCGTCCTTCGACTGAGGTCGTACGGACGATGCCGCGTTCCTGTCGCACGCGACGATTGTCAGAGCTATGCTAACCATCTGGCGACACAGGTTTGAGCGCCAAGGAGATGCACTCGCACCATCGAGGTGAGGCCATCTACACCGCCGAGGTTGATGTGCACTTCCCTCAGCTGTCTGTCGGAGACACCCTCACCTTCGCCGCCCGCGCTCGCCAGCCCCGTCACCTTCCCCCGGGCCTCAACAGGAACCAGTTTTCTGACCACCTTCGAGATGTCGTCATGGCCATGTTTGGTATTTCACACACCGTCAACACCCGCGTCGGCAACGAGTACATCCGTGGTGTCTCGGGTGGTGAGCGTAAGCGTGTCACCATTTCTGAAGCTGCCTTGTCTGGCGCTCCCCTGCAGTGCTGGGACAACTCGACCAGAGGTCTCGACTCAGCCAACGCCATCGAGTTCTGCAAGACCCTTCGCCTGCAGACTGAGCTCTTCAACAGCACCGCCGTCGTGTCCATTTACCAGGCACCTCAGAGTGCTTATGACCTCTTCGACAAGGCCGCCGTCCTCTATGAGGGTCGTCAGATCTTCTTCGGCCGCGCCGACATCGCGAAGCAGTACTTCATCAACCTCGGTTTTGAGTGCCCTGCCCGTCAGACTACCCCTGATTTCCTGACTTCCATGACTGCTCCCCTGGAGCGCATTGTGCGACCTGGATTTGAGGGCAAGGTCCCCCGCACCCCTGACGAGTTTGCCACTGCCTGGAAGAACAGCAACGAGTACAGGGTTCTGCAGGCCGAGATCGAGGAGTACAAGGTTGCTCATCCCATCGACGGACCTGATGCCGAGGCCTTCCGTGCCAACAAGCAAGCTCAGCAGGCCAAGGGCCAGCGTTCCAAGTCCCCTTTCACCTTGTCGTTTGTCCAGCAGATTCAGCTGTGCCTATGGCGAGGATGGAAGCGACTTTCGGGTGACCCTGGTCTGACAATTGGCGCCTTGATCGGCAATTTTGGTATGGCTCTTATCATCGGAAGTGTTTTCTATAACCTTCCGGAAACCTCGACCAGCTTCTTCCGACGTGGTGCTCTCCTGTTCTTTGCTTGCCTGATGAATGCTTTTGCCAGCGCTCTCGAGGTGAGTTCGACATGAGTCAAAGTCCGGGCCGATTCACTGACATGTTCTAGATTCTGACCCTGTACTCGCAACGACCTATTGTGGAAAAGCATAGCCGATATGCCTTGTATCATCCATCTGCTGAAGCCGTCTCTTCTATGCTCTGCGACATGCCGTACAAGATTGCGAACACCATCATATTCAATTTGGCGCTCTACTTCATGACCAATTTGCGACGCGAGCCAGGACCCTTTTTCTTTTTCCTGCTCATCTCTTTCGCCACTGTTATGGTCATGTCCATGATCTTCCGTACCATTGCATCGGCTACTCGCACCTTGTTCCAGGCCCTCGTCCCCGCAGCTATTCTGATTCTCGACCTCGTCATTTTCACCGGCTTCGTCATCCCGAAGCGGTATATGCTTCCCTGGTGCAAGTGGCTCTACTATATCGATCCGCTTGCCTACGCTTTCGAGTCTCTGGTTGTCAACGAGTTTCACGGCCAAAAGTACCTGTGCACGGATTTCGTTCCAAGCCCCTTGGTTTCTGGGTATGGCAATGTCCCAGACGAAAACCGTGTGTGCAGTGCCGTTGGTTCAGAGCAGGGCCAGATGTACGTCGATGGCGGTCGTTATGCGGAGACGCAGTTTGATTACAAGTGGGAGAACCGCTGGCGCAACTTCGGAGTCGTCATCGCCTGGACAGTCCTTTTCCTAATCACCTACATGGTCTCGGCCGAGCTCGTGTCTGAGAAGAAGTCTAAGGGCGAGGTTCTGGTCTATCGACGTGGCCACAAGCCCGCCGCTGTCGCCAACGCCGAGAAGAAGCATAGCGACCCCGAGGCCGCCATGGCTCACATTGGACCTGTTGTCACCGCCGAGCGAACTCGAAGCCGGACCAATAAGCACGGCGCCATTCTCCAGCAGCAGACCTCTGTCTTCCAGTGGCACGATGTTTGCTATGATGTCAAGATCAAGTCGGAGACCCGCCGTATCCTTGATCACGTTGATGGCTGGGTTAAGCCTGGCACTCTCACTGCTCTGATGGGTGTGTCAGGTGCCGGAAAGACAACCCTTCTGGACTGTTTGGCCGACCGTACTTCTATGGGTGTTATCACTGGTGACATGTTGGTTGATGGGCACCCTCGAGACATGTCCTTCCAACGCAAGACCGGCTATGTCCAGCAGCAGGATCTCCATCTGCAGACCTCCACTGTCCGAGAGGCCCTCCGCTTCAGTGCCATGCTCCGTCAGCCCGCCCACGTTCCCAAGGCCGAAAAGCTGGACTACGCTGAGCAGGTTATTAAGCTGTTGGATATGGAGGAGTATGCCGACGCTGTTGTCGGTGTTCCCGGTGAAGGTCTCAACGTTGAACAGCGAAAGCGTCTTACCATTGGTGTCGAGCTGGCGGCCAAGCCTCCCCTGTTGCTCTTCGTCGATGAGCCTACCTCCGGTCTTGACTCACAAACCTCCTGGGCTATTCTGGACCTTCTTGAGAAGTTGACCAAGGCCGGCCAGGCCGTCCTGTGCACTATTCACCAGCCTTCTGCGATGTTGTTCCAGCGCTTCGACCGACTCCTTTTCCTGGCCAAGGGTGGCAAGACCGTCTACTTTGGCGATATTGGCGAGAATTCCAAGATCATGACCAGCTATTTCGAGCGCACTAGCGGACACACCTGCCCCCCCGATGCCAACCCTGCCGAATGGATGTTGGAGGTCATTGGAGCTGCTCCTGGATCCCATACCGATGTCGACTGGTTCAAGGCCTGGCGCGAGAGCCCCGAGTACGCTGGTGTCCAGGCCGAGCTTGATAGGATCAAGTCGTCGAGGGACGATGTGTCGGACTTGGAAGAGGACGCTGCCAGCTACCGCGAGTTCGCCGCCCCCTTTATGGTCCAGCTCAATGAGGTGCTCTACCGTGTCTTCCAGCAGTACTGGCGTACCCCCGTCTACATCTATTCCAAGGCCGCTTTGTGCACGCTGGTTGCCCTCTTTATTGGTTTCGTCTTCTACAACGCTCCCAACAGTATGCAAGGTCTCCAGAATCAGATGTTCGCCATCTTCAATCTCCTCACTATCTTCGGTCAACTCGTCCAGCAGTCCATGCCCCAATTCGTCATTCAGCGATCCCTCTACGAAGTCCGCGAGAGACCCTCCAAGGTCTATTCGTGGAAGGTTTTCATGCTGTCACAGCTGATTGTCGAGCTCCCCTGGAACGCATTGATGTCTGTCATTATGTACTTCTGCTGGTACTACCCTGTTGGTCTCTATCGCAACGCCGTTCCCGCCGACCAGGTGACTGAGCGTGGTGCGCTTATGTTCCTCTTCCTCTTCATCTTCCTCATGTTCACTGGAACTTTCTCGACCTTCATTATCGCTGGATTCGAAACGGCCGAAGCTGGTGCCAACATTGCCAACCTGCTGTTCATGCTCTGCCTGATCTTCTGCGGTGTCCTGGCTACCTCTGACACCATTCCCCGTTTCTGGATCTTTATGTACCGAGTCTCGCCGTTTTCATACCTGGTCAGTGGCATGTTGACAGCAGGCGTGGCAAACACCAAGGTCAAGTGCGCAAGCAACGAGTTTCTCCAGTTTAACCCTCCTTCCGGTCGAACCTGCCTCCAGTTCATGGAGAGCTACATGAACCAGACTGGCGGCTACCTCACCGACGACAGCGCTAGGGACACCTGCAACTTCTGCGTCATGTCCGAGACCAACACCTACCTCGCCGGTGTTGGCGCCTACTACAAGGACCGCTGGCGCAACTTTGGCATCCTGTGGGTCTATATCATCTTCAACATGGCTGCTGCGCTGTTCCTTTACTGGCTGGTGCGCATGCCCAAGAAGAGCTTTAAGAAGGCCAAGAAGGAGTAAAGAGATGAAGTCGTAGCCTTTTCGGCAACGCTTCATCAAGCTCAAAGAAGAAAAAAAACCCTCAACAAAAGCTACAAAATGGAAAGATGAGAACGGCTAGGGAATGGTGGTTTGGTCCCTATTTTTTTTTTCTTGTTTGATTTAGATGTTTCTTCATGGATGGTGAGGTTAAGACACATACCTCCAAACATAGACGGCACCAAGATTTGCCATGTACACAAACGATTTCTTGTTAGACAGAGTGTAATACGACGATGGGAAGAGAGAGAGGGAGGAAGAATACCCCGCTATTATTCAATGAAATGAATTCTCGGTTCATATTTGCGATGCTGTGACTGTGATGTCTTGGGGTTGAGTACCCAGTCTCGGGAGTTGGACAGGCATATCAAGACTCTTATTCTGATTTGTACATGTTTTCTATAGGCAATCATCGGATATCTCTTGAGTCTGGTATGCTAGATAAGCACATTGGTCTGCCAAACAGCTCAGGTTGTGTGCCAAATAGCCGCGTCGCATAAAATACTGCTCTCGCGCGCTTCTTCAAAGTGCGCATGGGGTACGGAATTAGAGGCGGCTGTTCTATTCCGGATGTACTATATTCACGATCAGAGACTCGACCTCTGTGGAACACGGGCGATATAAAGTTGATGTACGAGACGATGAAACACCACTACGTGGAAAGAGTTGTTGATACTTGTGAAGCATTGGGAGTACCTGCTGACAGAAACAGCATCGGCATCAGCAGAGTCGACGGGAACACGCCCTCTGAGCGATATCTACGTAGGCGGAAGGTGGACTGTAGTCCCCATAATCTGCAAAAGACGTCCATGGAGATGAAGCGAGACGTCTGGGAGATTCATTACCTGGCGGCTGTGTACTTGTTTGCCGGGCAAGGTCGCATCGAGAGATCTGGCCGTCTCATGCGGTCTTGGCCTGCATCATGATCTGGCCACTCCGGTAGTTGGGGGGTTCGGAGGTCGGGGAGTGAAGAGGAAAGAAGTTCAAGTTCAATATCCCAATTTTTTTTTTCAAAGCTTCCTGGTCTCGGAGCATCATCTTGCCCTGTTCGAATCAGGCCTCCAGTTCAAGGAGGATCGGAAGCTTAAAGACACGTTGATGATGCCCAAAATCTTCCTCGACGTGAGCATTTCATGCGAAGGAGCTCAAATAGACATTGGCGGGCTATCCCCGCCAAATGCAAGTCTCTGCCCTCAAGACGTATGAGTCCGCGATGCTACTCGCCGAGGTGCAGATGTTGGGTTGGCGTGGCGAAGTGTAGGCCCTTTGCTGTCGGTCGGGATATGATGCCCGTAAGCCGCGAGTCGGTCAAGCTGCCGTTGAGCCAAGCGGACCTAGCATGTTCAGTTACTGGTCTTTGACTGAAGAGTCTCGGTATAGGCGACGAGCGGAGAAATCGTTGGGTATGGCTGCAGCATCGTCCTTGTCGAAGCTCTTTCGGAGAGTGTATAATCAGACCCCAACCTTGTGCCGTGTCCACAACTGAAGGATTCGATGTTCGGAGGCTTTTAGGCAACGAGAGGGTACAAACGGAAAAGAGGGGGCCTTCGGACTTGGCGATATGCTCCAACTTGAAGTCCTGTCTGGCTAAAGAGTAGGCACCAAGCCCGCACTAGATTCCGCATTCATCAGAGACCAACCAGATAGTTGTGTGGGCACAGGGTCCTCGTCGGTATCGCTGGTGTTTAGATGGGCTGTTGAAGCGTCTGTCAATTTATCAGCATGTGAAGCAGACTCCTCACGAGAGCCTGCGTGTTGCTTACTCGGCGGCCACAGAACAAACACGGAGTTCAACGGTGGAAGAGTCTGAAAGCGCAAATACGCGTTCAAGCCTTCCCCCCTAAGCCGTCATCGAATCATGGTGATGCTGACACCAATACGAAGATTCCGTATCTTGACGCTCATACTGAGCGAGTACCTCGCATGTCGGACCCCGTTGACGTGAGCGAGCTTCCGACGAGCCATGGATGACGCTGCTATCCTCGGCCCTCAGTCCTAAAAACCCATGCCATTGTCGATCAACTTGACCGGCCCAACATTTATATCGTCAGCCCTCGGCAACACCGGGCCAAAGGGGATAAGACGAAGGGAAGGCATGAGCTTTCGTTTCCCTTCCCTCCCCCCTCCCCCATGGAACGATCACGATGTGGCGGAGTCTATCCCCGATACTTGGCTAGTTAAAACCCGGGCCCCCGAAAGAGACCGCGCGCGCATATCTATCTATCTTCGATCGCCAAGCCGGGTCGTTTCTCGTTTTCGGTGCCAGATTTTTGGATCTGCAAGGGGAGAGAAATCCTAGCCTATTTGCACCTCCTCGCGAATCCCGGCGGTGTTTGAAGGCCGTTGCCTGGGTTGACGGATGATGCATGCATGCATGCAGTTGAGGGCGCAACGACTGACGGAGGAGCCCGTCGGATTTTGTTTGTTTGCTTCTTGCAGTTTTGACAAGGTATAAGCTTGCGGTATGGAGGGACAGGGACGGAGTAGAGAAAACCTATTTGGGCACCGGCATATCCGTGATTTGTGCGTGCTATGTACGGAGTACGGAGTACCGTATGTCACCGAGCAAGCAATACGACGAGGGGGTTATGTAGGTGGTCTAAGCGAGACCGGCATCAACAGTTGTCATCCTGGCCCAGCTTCAGTGAAACGCGTATTCGGTTGGGGTCAACTTTTTTATGTACGCGTCTGTCCCCTGACTGATCCGCGCTCCCTGACGGGGTAAATCAAGCATCCGACTAAGCAAGGGTCCTGGTCACTCTGGTTACCTACCCAGCCCCTCTCCCACTAAGGTTATGATACATACATGCTCCGTATGGTGGTAGGTGATCAGGTCCCCCCGTGGGGGGGGGCAGTAGCATGGGCCGGGGGATGATTCGGTCGGAGATGGGCAAGAAGCTTAAGAGAAGACGGGAGAGAGGGGAGGGATAGGGATGCTGTTGCTCTGTCTACGTAGGTAGCCATGAGAATAATGATCAATAAATAACAACCCCCCCCCTTCCATATGAACAAAGGAGGGATGGACAGATCCGGAAAGTAGTTGACTAAACTGAATGAACCACACTTGCCAACCCCATCAATCAAACCTAGTAATTACAAAGAGTGTGTAGTTTTCCCAATATTATGAAAACCTCTCGCTTCAGTCGTCATCTTGTCTTGTTCCCCTTTTTTTTTTTATTCACCCTGTCAGTCCCGTGCCGCTCAACGGCTCCTATCCCGATTGAGCCTGAGTGGCTGTTTTGTGGGCACGTCCACCAACGAAATCCAACCCTTGTGCCGCATGGCATCAGGCTGAGCACTCTGTCTTCTCCTGGCGCCATTCCCAACCAACCTATCCGTACTCAATTGGCATTCTTTTTCTGAAATTCCCCCCCCCTTCTCCCCGTCAGACACTCTCACCTACACATCAACATGCCCAGGTCTTCAAACTCTAGACCGAGATCCGGAGACAGGTCGCGTCGCAGAGGCGAGCCGGACAAGATCAAGGGTGGTCCCCTGACGTGCAAGAACGCTGTTCTTGGCCAACACAACCCGTGGAAGGTCGGTGGCATCAGGTCTCAACTCGCCGACAGGTTCATCAAGAACCAAGTCTGTAAGTTAGCTTTCTGTCTATTTCCCTCCCTTCCTCTCCCATGCCGACAACTCCTCGCCGTTGTTCTACAATCCATTCGCTTTACCCCCCTGATACAATCCCCTTGGAGAAAAATATTATGGCGCCATTTTTGCAGGAACGACAAAAAAAAGAGAGACTTCTTGGTTATGTATCCCCAACAAACGCGTGGCCGAAGCCCTCTCTCGTATATCATAACACAGTCACTATCGATGCCCATGACTGACACTTCACACAGGGTTGTCTTTCAATGTCCTTGCCCTTCTCCTCTTGGCAGGAAAGCTTTTTTACACGCCCACCAAGTTCTTCACCCTGTCTTACTTTAATCCCGAAACCGGCCTGTATCGGATAGGACCCAATGATGCCTTCCTCACCATCGTGTATGTTGTGTTCATGACCGGCGTGCGCGCCGCCGCCTTGGAACATTTCCTCTCTCCCTTTGCCAAATCTCAAGGCATCACAAGCAAGAGGGACATTGCTAGGTTCTGTGAGCAAGGATGGCTTCTGATGTATTATTCCATCTACTATGTGATGGGTGTGGTATGTAGTCCCTGATTCTACGCCGACTTCTCTCCCACAGCAGTCAAGGCGGCACAACGATAGCAACTTTCCCAGTCAGTTTTTTTCCCTTGCTAACTATGACTAGTACCTGTATTACATATCGCCTTCCTGGCTCAACCTGCGCAATCTTTGGACAGACTGGCCGGTCCGTGAGCTTGACGGCCTCATGAAGCATTACATGCTGGTTCAACTCGCCTTCTGGATTCACCAGGTCATGGTCCTCAACATCGAGGAACGCCGCAAAGACTATTACCAGATGTTGATTCACCACATCGCCACTATTGGTCTCATGGCCGCATCCTACCAGTATCACCAATACCGTGTCGCCAACCTTATCCTCATCCTCATGGATATCGGAGACGTGACTCTCGGAGTACGCACCACTCTGGCCACTACCATGTTGAAACCTCCCCAGCTGACCTTTTTATCCCAGATTGCCAAGTGCCTCAAGTACACAGGATACACTACGGCTTGTGACTTCGCCTTTGGTGTCTTCGTACTGACCTGGTTTCTCTGCCGCCACATCTTCTTCCCTATGGTTTGCTACTCCGTCTACAGCGACCTCCCGAAAGAGATCCCCGCCGAATGTTTCCGCGGCAGCTACGGCAACATTACTGGACCCTTCGAAGCGCCATCCGACAACTACGGGTACCTATTCGAACCTTTCATCGATCCCGAGGGGACGGTTTGCTTCACCAAGCTCATCCGGTGGTCCTTTCTCCTCACACTCCTATTCTTGGAGGTGATCATGATCGTCTGGTTCTTCATGATTGTCCGAGTGGTGTTAAAGGTCATCCGCGGCACCGGCGCCGACGACGTGCGGAGCGATGGGGAGGAAGAGGAAGAGGGAGAGGTGGCGGTTGAGGAGTTCGCCCACAAGGAAGTCGGGCGGTCGCAGAAGGATGTGAAGATCGGGGCCCAAGGCTTTCGCGGGCGGTAAGAGATCGGGAACAGAATCGAACGGTCCGCTGGGACGGGCCCTTGGACGTTGAGGCAGTTACTATGCCTCTAGACTAATGCAGCGATGGTAGGCGCAGAGGCTGGGCGATAGAGAAGCCTCACTGGGCGCGATCTTCTGTTCATGCCCCAGCATGGGCTTATTTTTGTCTCATCTGTTACGACTTTTTCCTTTCTCCGGTCATTCAGGGGATACCGGACCATGGCGAGCTCTTGGGGGGGGTTGGGGCCAGAGTGTTCAAAGCAAAGAGAGAGAGAAAGAGAGAGAGCGTGTGTGTGGTAATACCCAAAGAGCAGCTAAGAAAATAATTGAATTATCAAGGCGTTATGAACTATAATAACATGGGCACCTGAAAATGAGAGAGGCAGTGTCAGCAATGGACTGGGAGGTAATTAAAGAGTATGAGCATTCTATGCGGAGACGGAGAAGGGAAGATTCCAATCCTCGTCTCAGTCCATATCTACATACATTGCTCCGTATGACCCAAGCACCTTGCCTGTATTCTAGCCAAGCGCTCACATTTCCCTCATGGAGACCATCTTCTTGAACTAGTTGATCAATTCACCACAATCGCTTTTTGTGTGTACATACATACATGTTCACCCGCCGGTCGCTATGCCACCCACGCCCTGAAAACTCCTTAACCCAACTCACAAGTCTGTTGAAGACAAAGACATCACCACTGCTATACAACCCACACCTTGATCGCCTTTCAAAAAAATAAAAAATACTTTACTTATTTCTTTCCCGGCCAGATCTGAGCCGCAACATCGTTCACGAGCTTCAGCTTCGCAAACATCTTGTCCTCCGTCATGCCCTCGGCGCCAACGGCCACACTGGCGAATCCGCACTGCGGGCTGATGCCGATCTGCTGGAGCGCATCTTCCACGCTGCGGCCCTGGCCTTGGGCGATGACCTTGGCGGCGTCGAGGACCTTGTTCTTGATGACGTCTGCGTCCTCGAGCTCGGGCTCCTTGGTCGTCACCACGCCGAGGACGACGTTCTTGTGGGCGGGGAGGAAGCGGAGGGGCTCGAAGCCGCCAGAGCGCGGGTTGTCGTACTCGAGGAAGAAGGTGTCGTAGTTGAGCTGGGTGAAGAACTTCTCGGCGATCTTCTCATATGAGCCCTCACTGAAGTGCATAGACTTGGAGAAGTTTCCTGGTGCAATGTTAGATCTATTGCGATTTTACGTGACCCAGGCCAGACATGGGGCCCTGTCTGGATGTGATCCAGTCACTTACCTCGGCAGACGTGAAGGCCGACATGGAGACCCTCAGGTCGGTCGGCGATGCAGTCATTGTGCGCCTTGAGATAGGTCTCAAACAGCTGGTCTGGGTCGACGCCCTCGCCCCTCAGCGCCTCCAGCATCTCATCCGAGCAGAAGTACGCCAGGGTGGGATCGTCAATCTGGATGTTCCTCACGCCCTCGTCGTACAGGGTCTTGAACTCCTGACGGTACGCCTTGGTCAGGTCGGCGAAGAACTCCTCGTCGCTGGAGTAGGCCTCGGGGCTGTAACACTTGCCCGACGCAAGACGCAGGTGGAAGTAGCACGGCGGCGGCATGGTGAACTTGCACTCGCTCCACTGCTCGCGGGGCAGGCACTCTCGGAGCATCTTCCAGTTCTCGAGGTAGGGGCTGGTGGTGTACTTGATCTTGCCCTCGCACAGGGCCGCCATGGGGTACTGCTTACCGGCCTTCTTGAGGGCGGCGATGGGGGGAGCGGAGAGGCGGACGAGGTCCCAGGGCACGGGCTCGACCTCGCGGAAGCCCTCGAGCTTCTCAAAGAAGCCGGAGAAGTAGTACTTGCGGTCGAACTCGCCGGAGGAGATGGCGCGCACGCCATGCTCCTGCTGCTTCTTGACGATGTCGGCGATGGCGGCCTTCTGGACAGTGGCGAGCTGCTCGGGGGTGACCTGGCCGGCATCGGCTTGCTCTTGAGTCTTGGCCAGAGACTCTGGTCGGATGAGCGATCCGATGTGGTCGGAGTGGAAGGGAAGCTTGGTGACGCCCATTGTTGCGAGATGAGATGAGATGTTTGGTAGGGGGGGGAGGCTAGGGGTGTTGTGAATAGTTACAACTTTCTCTTATGACGAGCTCACGATCTCGTCTTTGCTCAATTGACCTGATGATGTAAGATGAAAAGAAACAGAACCGCGCTCCTTCTTTTTCTCCGATCAAACCTTTCGTCATTCCTCCTCTCCCCTTGTTCCCCCTCTTTTATATCGACTTTCACTACTACGGAAACCTCCTCCGAGCCCCGTCAACCCGCCATCATGACAAGCTAGCCCTGGCCGAGACGATGGTTGCTCCAATGGCGGAGGTGCCCGTGGGCGCTTGTCTCCATCTGCAGGTTCTGCAGCGCCTCGACCCCTCCCCCGCCTCAGATCTTCGGCTTCGAAACACGGCTGTTGAGCTTTCAGGGTTAGGGTTGGAGAAGGGGGGATGAGCGAGAGTGAGCTTCACGGGATTAGCTGCGGATATAACGGCTACCCTTGATCGCAGAAGCCATGATGAAGTGAAGGACAAGGTGTTGTTCTGGGTATTGAGAAACCTCTGTTCAACCATTACGCTCATCATGACCTGACTGACCCTGGGCAATTGAGCCAATCATCGTAACCAAGGACTCGGACCAGGTTCTTGGATCTCTGTGCAAACTGACCGTAGTCATGGTAGTCATGATGCAGAGGAGGGGAACGGCTCACACTTATCCCACCTGAATGACCCAAGACAGCCTAGGGCGGCTTCAAGGACCTGGAGAAGCGGTGCTGTCTTTCGATCACTCGCTCGTCGAATCTCGTATCGTCCCGCGCTCAACAAGTGTCCTTCCGCAGGGATAGGGAGTAAGTAGCGGTTTATCAAATGCAGGTCTCGTGAGAACTGCTAGCTGCAGGAGAGTTTTGGCTCTGCTCTGGAAGACGGCCTGTTGTCGGTGATCCTGAGCCCTTGCCGCACCACGGGACGTCGCTGGAAGTGAGATATCCGGACGATCGCATCGACGACCCAAGAGATGTCGGTGAGGGAGGCTGGAGAGCGGCGGGTTGCGACATGGAGAACGGGAGAAGGGATGAAGTCATTTCGGCGAACACACGATAATCCGATATCTGGATCGCGCGCTGGATTGCGGTAGCATAAACAATTCCCTATGACCGGACCCATACCTGAGAGATTGCTAATTGAGAGTCACTTGAAGGGCTGGGAGTGAGTTGTTCAGAACCTCTCTGCCAGATCACATCGCCCCGGCTGAGGTTTGTTGATGCAATGATAAACAACTCAAAGTCGGGCCAGCAGGGCTTTTCAATTACTAAGAGCCTCCTAGGCATGGAACTGGTCTAAGCAGATGATGCTGTCTCAGTTGCCAACCATCGGGGTTCGCGTTCACCCGTTGTGTCCATCATTCCATGACAGCGTCGCCGCTTTCACAGCGGAAGTCGGCTTTCACAATAACAATCTGTCAGATCATGTTTGCGAGGGTGCACACTGCTATGCGGTAAGACTCCCTCAAAGCAAGGGACTGATAGTCAGACTTAAGCAGGGAGAAGAATGCGTACTTCTCCCTTACCTTACCTTGTGTAAGACATGCCGCTGCCAGCTGGCTGTCACGTTGAGACCCAACAGAGTCAAGATTTCGGCGACTTGCGACGGTATGTACAACGGATGAGGCTCCCCGCCCCCTTCCTCTCCCAAAACATGGCTGGCGGATGGTGCGGGAAATCGATCTTCGGCCTACCGCGCAGCTAATTGTAGACAGAGGTTTGGCTTGCTATGTCTTTGGCGGTGAACTTTGGCTCACCAGCTCCCGGGCAATGGTGGGAGGGTGGCGGAACAACATGCCATCAGCATTCCAGTCGCGCGTCTGTCATTGCAGCTGGGGATCCAGTTCTGGATTGAACCTGACTTACGGCCCCGGGTTCGCGAGTTGAGGGTGTAGAGTTAGATGAGACGTTGCCATGCGCTGATGAGACGACAATGCAGGATCGACAGTGCGGAGATTGAGGACGGGAGGATATCCATGAGCCGTAGGTTTGTTTGCTGCTGTCTGAATCATAGCAAGTTCATTCAGTAGGCATCAGTTGAAACGAAAATACCTAAACTCGCTAATATGAGTGCAAATTCCCAAAGAAGAGCTTGACCAACAGTTTCTCCATCGAATGCAATGCCACAAGCCGACGGTTTCGGATTGAGTTCCTTTCTGAGCTACAAATCCGGCCCCAAAAAGCTCCGAGAAGGAAGGATTACAGTTTGTTTCTAATCGAAGCTTGGGGGTTGTGACACTACTAAATATGGCGGATGAGGCGTCTGATAGGCGGTAGCCACCCTCGCTTGGGAGACAGCGCCATAGGGGAACCTGTCACATCTGGGTACCTAGTTGAGTAACCTAACGCAGGATATAAATTTTGACAGCCTCGTGTTCCCCTGGTTAGGCGGAAGCATGTTTTCTGGAGTTGAAGCTAGAAGCAACCTCACGACCGCATGCAGACTGAAGTTGCTGACTTGAGCTTCGGTAGATACCTATAGGATGCCTTGTCGAGGGAAAGTAGGGTAGGCACTTGTGGAAGCGAGGTCAAGTTATTGACGAAAAAGCAATGAATAGAACGCCTCTTCATCTAGGGATATTCTCCCTTGATAACCCAAGTAAACAATGTGAGGTGGTGGCAAGCAATTGCATCTCACAAATAGAAGCCCTTGCACGCATTTTGATGGATTAAGTGAGAATCCCACCAATTCTTTTAATCCCACGTATATTGAACCTATTAATGATAGTAAAAAAGCGGGATTTCCTTTCATATTGGGCTTCTCGAAGACAATAAAACGGGAGATCTTTGGTCAGTCCTGTGAGCTAGCTACCCTAAAGCACTAGAGCGGACCACGGAACTCGGCGGCCCGAGAAACAAACGCCCTTTGGTTGGCTGTTTCCTGACTACACTGTCTCACTTCGATCAAAAGCAACTATCGTCGTCTCCCTTCACAACGCACCCTTTTCCTTTGTTGCCCATCTACATCGATCTTCATCGTGATAATATCGCTTCTTGGTCACTGACGATGTGTCTCAACTGTGTCGGCATTGCCAGCTGAGAGATTTCTCGAGTCTCCTGGTGTTGAGTCCAGTGCTGGCACAGATCCGACAAACTTGGCAAGGCTATTTCCTCGGATATCTGATGACTTTCTTTGCATGCGGTATTGGGGAGGGCGATGGCTACATATTGATGACGTCGATCTACTCGTTCTCCAGTGATTAAACCCAGACCATACGCTCTTCCCGCGCCGTAAACGTCTTGGGACGTGAAGCTTGGTCTAAGTAGGCAATGCACGGTTGAGCCAAAGAAACGTCGACGAGGACCTCCGCGTGATGCCTAGAGCCTTCCGAGCGATTGCTGGGTCCATCATGACGTCGATCCTTGCTTAGGGCTCTCCTGCGGACGCATGATGATCATATTGCGTCCTGGTACCGGAGTTTCTCAGCCTGCTCCGCACGTAATGCTGGGCTCGTCAAAAATGAAGCCGTTTCGACGGATTGGGGCAGAACCATAGGTCCGACGCGGCAGAATTTCTCTTGGCCTTGGCCTTCTCGCCGACATGCCGAGATGCCGCTCGACGTTCCGGGAGAAGAGAGGTGAGTTCTGGTCAGAATTCGACGATCAACTGGTTGGTTTGTTGACATTCGAAGGAAGCGGTGTCCAGCCGAAGTGGCCCTACCTACTGTTGTTGAGGGATGTTCTAGGTCTTCCAAGGGAGGTGAATGGCAAGGTCTCAGATGTCTCCGCCTTACGCCCCCCCCTCCCGATGGATGGTTGGGTAGGTCCGCCATGTCTGCAACTCGTCCTAGCTGAGTTCGTGATGCAGTCGACTCGGTGTATCTGGAATTCGGGGCAATTTTGGATGCGAGATCCCAGCAAGCTTTGGACAGCGGTGAATTCTTCGCAGCCCGCGAGGACACAGGCTCCCTCGAGTGTGGAGTGAGACAACTCAGGGGCAACTTTGGATCAGCATCAGAGAGGCTTGCATTCTTGTCTCTGGATTGAGGGGGGGGGTGCCACTGTCTCAGCATCCACAGCCGTCTGGCTGTCAAGCCCTCGTCAACGTTGTTCGATGCATCCGTGCAGAGTTTTGTTTGGAACCGACGAACAGCCTTCGGAGGAGGGCGGGGGATAGCACCCCAGATCTGAGGGGACAAGGTGCGAGATGAGGGAGAGGATTTCATCTATAAAGAGAGGCCTATGGTCCCCCTCGAACCAGGATTTCTTTCTTCTTCAGTATCCTCATCAATATCAATAGCCTCGATTCCTTCGCTCTATCTCCGAGAGCTTCTCTCCTCACAGTCGTTACTTGACTAGTCATTCGTTCACACAAAAACTCCACCATCAATATGCGTTACTCTCCAATGCTCGCCCTGGCGATGGGCAACATCGTCGCCGCCCAGTCCTTCACCAACAGCAGCACCAGCGCCACTGGCACTTCCACCGGTCCCACCGGTTCCAGCACCTTGAGCCCCAATCCCGGCCGAGTCGGGGAGTTCAACTACCTTGGCTGCCTGGCCTCCTTGAACGGGTTCTTCTCGTTCGTCCAGGCCTACAGCTCAGAGGACAACGACCTCGACTCTTGCGCTGCCGAGTGTGAGGGTTCGGCGTACTTTGGAACCTATGGCAAGTGAGTAGCAGACTTTCTACGGCGGGCGACAACCGGAGACTGACATTGAAAACAGCGACTGCTACTGCGGTGAGGTGATTGATCGTGCCGAGACGATTGAGCTCGAGGGACAGTGCGACATCCCCTGCCCTGGTGATAGCTCCCAGCTCTGCGGTGGCCTCCGCGCCAGCGGCGATGTCGAGCGCCGTCAAAACGTCGATGTTTCCGTTCTTCTGAGCGTTTATGTGAACATCAACAACGTTGACAACGGCAACACTGTCACCGAAGTCGTCACCGAGACTGCCGAGCCCATCACCACCACTGTCACCACCACGTCCATTGGCATCAGCACCACTGTCGTCTCTACCTTCACCACTGTTGTCGGCGCTGTCCCCACGGACATCGTCATCATCTGCTACGGAAACTACTGCGCCCCTCAAGTCCACTGTCCTACCTGCACCAAGTATCAGATCGTCTGCCACGACGACCGATGCGCTCCTGAGGTGTGCCACGACGACAACTGGGACAAGCTTGTCATCTGCTACGATGGTCACTGCAAGTACTCTACCTGCTCCGGCGCTGAGTGCGACCGCAAGGTTGTTTGCAAGGGCTCTGAGTGCACTTACCAGAAGGACTGCGATGAGGGCAAGAAGAACTTCGTTTGCAAGGGCAACGAGTGCAAGCACGAGATCTGCTCCGGCCAGAACTGCTGGGTCAAGGAGACCTGCGAGGGTGATAAGTGTGTTGTCGTGGTTCCTCCCACCAAGCCCGTCACTCCCACCAAGCCTCACCACCCCGGTGACGTCGTCGTTGTTCCCTGCGAGCACGACTGCGAGACCACCGAGCCCGTTGAGCCTTGCAAGGGTGACCACTGCAAGCCCATTGAGCCCGTCAAGCCTGTTGAGCCCGTCAAGCCTTGCGAGGGTGACCACTGCAAGCCCGTGGAGCCTGTCAAGCCTGTCGAGCCCGTCGAGCCTGTCGAGCCTGTCAAGCCTTGTGAGGGTGACCACTGCAAGCCCGTGGAGCCTGTCAAGCCTGTTGAGCCCGTCAAGCCTTGCGAGGGTGACCACTGTGAGCCTTCCACCGAGAAGCCCGTCGAGCCTGTCAAGCCTGTCGAGCCTGTTAAGCCTTGCGAGGGTGACCACTGCGAGCCTTCCACCGAGAAGCCCGTTGAGCCCGTGAAGCCTTGCGAGGGTGACCACTGCGAGCCCTCCACCGAGAAGCCCGTTGAGCCTTGTGAGGGCGATGACTGCGAGCACCCTCCTGTCATCGTCTCTGGCTCTTACAAGATGGTTCCTGCCGCCAGCCTGGCTGCCGCCATTGCTGGTCTTGCTTTCCTCCTGTAAGAGACTTTCTCGGGATCGCATGGCATTTACGCCTCCTTGGATTCGAAACACGAGTAACGTTTACGTTCTGGTTCATTTTCTCGCCGACCAGAAATGGTAGCCTATAGCTAGCATGTTAACTGTTGAGAACAGCTTGGGTTATCATGAATGGTGGTAGTTTTTCTCTTGGAGACTGGAAAGAAGTTATTGGCTTTAATATACATTATGACCTGAAACTGCCTTGAGTATTCCATTACCGTGACGCTTGTTTCCAGTTCTGTCACTCTCGGTGATTCTCTTGGCAATAGTACCACGTCATAGGGCGGAATGCCTGGATCCTTTAGTCGTAACCCGATTGGTAGTTTCCAATGAGTAACTTCTTTGCATTATTGTGTTAAAGTAACTAGCTATAATATATCGATGTCCGAACTCCCTCCTCGAACAAAGGATATCGCCCCTTCAATGAACCATCAGTTACTGTCAGGGCGGACAGTCATAAAAGTATCACCAGTTGTGCTCTAATCCTTAGAACAGCTGAGCATGCACTATCTAGTTATGAAACGTATTCGTGTAGTTTCAGTCAAGTATGAAAGACCAGTTAGTACTTTGCAGCAGCTTAGATTACAGGATGTTTTGCCGAAATTGAGAAACCTCAAAGGTGCTCTTTGACCTCTCAATATCAATAGGCCCGAAGGGCTGCATATACATGCGCGTGATAGATTGGAAAAAGCATCTTCCGGTGAAGAGCGAGATCAATGTGGGGGAGCATTGACTGCCTTCGTCTCAATTCAACCTAGTCGCGGGTTGAGACAACTCAGCCTCAGAACGCGGTGTGATCCGGAGATCTGGTTAATCACTTCTACGTGGGACGTCGATGAACCCAGATGAGTCTGGATTCCTTCTTGTTGGTAATGTTTCCAGTCCGTGGGCGGGTCTTCTTGCCAACTGATCAAATACCAAGCAGAAACGGGGTTCCAGACTCTCTCAGACTCGCATATTCAGATGCAAGTTGGAAGAGGGCTTGTGGGACGGATAGCTTCAAAGCTGCTGGGTCAAGAAACCTGCAGGAGACCAGCCCACTGACATCACTATCACACCACACCAATCTCCCGGATAAGGCATCGTTCGCAATAATCCATCTCAGACTTGATTGAGCTCGTGAGCATTTGTTCTTCCACCCGCCCACACACACTTTTGGGGGGCAAAATCTGGAGACGCCGAAATCCAACTGGGGCTGAGGAATGTTGTGGTGGGAGAGAACCCGACAACTCGGTTCGCGTGGCTTGGAAACTCGGGCTAAACGGAGAACTCGATAGCGGGTGAGCACCCTCCATGGGGGTTGATTGGGGGGGGTTCAACTCGGCGGCGATCTGGAAAGAGAAACTCCGACGACATGGGCACTCGAGCAGGCTAGCCGGTCTGCACGAGAGGAAGAAGTGAGACATGCGTCTTGGGCTGTGCTGGGGAGGGAGTTTACTCTAGGCAGAAGCAAAGCCTGGATGGCGGCTCGAGCTGCTGACGGGCACCGAGTCATGGTCTGCAGGGAGCTGGAATGAGAACTGGGAGAGTGTGAGGATCGACTACCGTTTGGGGGTGGAAAAGGACCCCGTTAACTTGGTCTTGACGGGTGACCAGGTTTCGACCAACTGCCAGCACGGCTTGACCTAGTTAGTGGTGGCTCTCCCGGGTTGTATCTGCATTAGCCAACAAACAATCACTACGAAGGAGTATCTGTGGGTGAGTTGTCTCAACTTGGGGCCGACGATCATCGGGGACCCAGTCGGCTGGGTCTGACCTACCTTCACCGTGAATATGACTCTCATCAAGGTGGGGAGGAGAGTTGAGAACCGAGTGACAGCGGTTGTGTGCGTGGCAGTTGGAGACTTGGCCATAACGGTGTCCCGAGACGCAATTCGATACCAACCAACATATGTGACGGCCTCCTGCGAACACGGCTTAACAAGACACGGGAGGCCTGCCTGCCTGCCTGCCATAACGTCTATCCCGTGAGGCCCTCTACCCCCCTCGCATGCACAACTTAGACAGCACGGCAGATCATAACATGAACTCGGGCCCTGTATGGACGACTTGCTACGTTGGTATGAACCGCACAAGAGCCCTCCACCCACCCCGATGGCTCGGGATGCTTGAACCCCCACATCTTGAGATCTCCATCTGCCAACTTGTCCGAACGGGCTCGTGGCTAGCGGCCCGGGGAGACGGGCGATAACCACAGCGTCGGAGCCCGCTCGCTCTGTTGAAGGCGCCACGAATATCTGCATCACGCTACCCAGAGGGATAGGCGCCGCCCCGGTGACAGCTAGGGTCTCGACAAGATCATGGATACATACTGACGATGTCGTTACCCGAAGAAGTGGTTTGAGGTTGGAAGTTTCCCCCCCAAAGCAGAGAACAAACAATTCGTGATCTTGTTCGAAAGAAAGGAGAGCTGTAGAAACAAGGGAGCAGAAGCTCCGATCCCCAGAATCCAATGTCTTCTCGACCATCGCAACGCAATTGGTATCCCCCTCCTCTATCCCATCCCCTTTGGGCTCAGGGGAATAGGCCTGGTCCATGTTTGGTGCCAACACATCACCTCATTCTGGGAGCACCCGCGCAAGGCAAACCAAAAAAAAAAATCCACAGCGGGTCTTAGCGTTCCCTTGTGCCGGTACGACAATGACGGCTTCGTGCGTATTTGGCGTGCGATTGGGGAGGGAGGGGGGTTTAGGGCTTTCGTCAAGCGCTGGAGCCGGTCGTCGTCTGCCCGCCACCTGGCGGATAGGTAGGTAACTAGTTACGTGGTGGACTGGGTTGAGGTGGTAGTGAAGGGTTGTCGAATAGACTAGAGGGCAGATCATCGAGTTGTCAACGGAGTAAACCCTCCACCGCCTTTCAAACCGTTTTTCTTCTTCCCCTTGTTCACTGCTACGAAACGTGAGACAAGGGAAAACCGGGGGTGTGAAACCCCCCGCACCGATGAGGGAGAAAGAAAAACAGAAGAGAAAAGAGAAGAGACAAAGGACCCGACAGTGCGTTCCCAGACGCTGTCGGGAGGGACCCCCCCCATGTGCCCTGTCTGCTTGCACGTTGTGCACCCAGCCCCGTGGTATTGGTTGGCCGTTGATGAACGCACGAGGGGGGGGAGGGGGGGAGAACCTGTCATCTGTCACGTTTGACGGGTTAAATAATTTACTTTCTGGCTGGTTTAGTGAGGCTTGCTGATGAGTGAATATCCGAGTTGCTTTCTTCGGTTTGTTCTGTTGTGCCGGCTGCATGGCGACCCAAGACATGAATGTGGCTCCCCGGCCGCTTGGGCATTTTCCGACCCAGACCGGTGGGTTGGTTTTTTTTCCCTCTGGAATGTTGGATGGACCGGATTTGGAGGGGAGTAAGTGTGTGGTGAGAGGGCTTGGGGATGCCCTCAAGTACAGGACCGGGTCCTAACTAGTTAGTAGACTTGAACATGTGCTAAAGCTGACTGTATCTTGGTAACAGAGTTGGCATGGGCATCTTATCTCACCATGATCTGAGGATATTCCTCTTCTTTTCCCTATCTAGATCCTTATCAGCCCTAAAACCCATGAACATTCACCTCACTCCTCAGCCCGTCCCCATCGCCTCTCTACCTCTCACAACACAACTCTCCCGTTACAGCGCGTTAGCTGTGACGCACTGCGGGGATCAACCCCTCTCGCTGCAACCCTCCCCGTCCCTCCACTGCGGAACCGAGGCGGTGCCCCCCCCCCCTTGTGACCGCCTATAGAAGCCCTCTTTCACTCACCAGTTGATCAAATCGAAGAGGGATGATGGACCCGTTCTTGGAGCAGAAGAATTGTTAGAGCGTCACGGTTGCAGAGGGTACCAACAGACTGGAACTCCCCTGTCCTCGGCCCCCCCTTCCCTCCTCCTCGGCCCATTTCCCGTGGCGGCTTGCTTGGAGGGGTGTCCCATCCCAGTACCAGAGCCCTGGATTTTGCTGCCTCCTCCTCATGGAAGAAGGACCTGTCTAAAAGTTGAGATTGAGTTCGAAAGCGCCATCTTGTGTCGAAACTTAGAAACTGTTTGTGGAAAGGAATAGAGATGTCCCCGTTAAGGAAGGCTATGTTGTCGATCTCTCTCTTGACTTGTCGTATTATCTGACAACCCGCAACATCCATCAGTTGACAACGCCGTCAATCAGGTGGCCCTGTACTTCAGAGCCCCCCCGAAACTCCGAGGCCGCCGAGAGTACTTCTTGTAAAAATGTAACGATCAAAGCACACAATCTACTCATGGCCACCGCATACCGGGCCCTTGTTCTTTTCCTAGACGCTCCACCCTGACTCTCTGGGTCCTCCTAACCTTACCCTCGGGTCCCAGAGGAGAGGACTAAAAAGCCCACGAGTCAAGACCGTAGCGAGAAACTGGTTCCTGTCCTTGGTCTAGGGCCCAGCCGCCGCACGCCTTGGTCCGCTTCCGTTTCCGTGTCCTTGGGTGCTTGTTGGTGGTGTCGTTATCCTTTTCTGGCTGGCCGCCCCCCTCCTCTCCTCTCTTGGAGGGACCCCGGGATCGCGACAATCCTTTCCCCAACGTTACTCTCTCCCGGCGTGTGGTAACCTTTTTGGTGATGCTTTTATTAGTTTCTACGTCTCCTCTTTTCGCACTGATTGGAAGAAAGGGTGGTTCTAGAATGAGGGGTTTGCACTTTCATGGATGCCAACCTCGCCTCGACAAGCCGGCTTTCTTTTAAATCTATGCGACTCCCGCACATCCTTCTAGGGGTTTCTTTGTTTTCCCTTTCGATTTTCCCACCGCTCTGCCAGCCTCACTCCTCTTTTCTTTCTGATCGCAGGTCTATTTGGACCAGAAGGGTTAGTAAAGCGCCTCTTTTTTACAACTCGGTCCCTGTTGCGTCGTCTCAGTCGAGTTGTTGTTCTCTATCCCATCCTCAACCCAATCCCCCCCCCAATCCTTTTATTGTCCCGCTTCCCCATCTTCCTCGCTTACACGCAACCCTCTTTTTGTCCCTCTTAAAGCAATCGACACTCTCCAAAAGTCGTAGACACTTACACAGTGTCTAGGTCTAGTTCCCAGACCGTGACGTCAGCTCCTCGGCGCCGACTGAGCGACGGCGCCATCGCCTCCCCCCCAGCCGCGATCCTCGCCTAGCGCGGTCTTGTGACAATTCAGGGTTCTTTTTGAACCTCCTCTTTGCTCTATTTACTCTTCAGCTCTCCCGTTACCGCTTCCCCGTCTCTTACGATTTCCTACTCCCGACGCTCGACACAAGAGGACCAGCCCTTGCGATCGTCCTTTTCTCGAGGCGCGATATGCGCGTCCGCCTCAACATGAACTCACCTCCAAACTCCATCTCACGCCCTGGCCATGGCTCCGAAGGACCTGCGACCAAGTCAATAGCGTCGCCGAAGATGCGCTCCGGCCGTCATGTCCGCCTCCCAAGCATATCTACCACAGAGCATGTCGAAACTTCCGATATAAAATCTCCCGTCCGACGCTTTATTCCGCCGCCCTCGCCGACATCGACAAATTCCCATATCGCCGTCGGCACTTCCACCGACGCGGTCCTGATCCAGAGCATCGAGCGCGGCGACTATGCACCCAACGACCTCCAAGACACACGCAGTCTTACCGACAGTATTCGACAGCATATTGTGGACGGCAACTTGCGCTACCATGCTTATCATGCAGGCAAATACCTATTCCCGAACGACGAGGCCGAACAGGATCGCGAAGAGTTGAAGCACAACCTGACGGTGTACCTGTGCGACGGCGAGCTCTTCTATGCGCCCATCGAACACCTACTTGAAGAAGGTGCCGAGGTTCTCGATTTGGGCACGGGGATTGGGAAATGGTGCATCGATCGTAAGGACATCCCCCTCCAATATCTATCCCTGAGAATTCCATGCTCCGAGAGCAGTCGATCGGAGGCGTCCCAAGGTCATGGCGAAGTGAACACAGTTACTGACACGATGCACAGTCGCCGATAACTACCCCAAGTCTCAGTTCCACGGCATGGATCTATCTCCCATTCAGCCCGACTGGGTCCCCGAAAACGTTCTCTTCATGGTTGACGATATCGAGCACGAGGCGGGATGGACGTACCCAGAGGAAAAGTTCGACTACATCCACATCCGTCATACTGTCCATTCGATCAGAGACCGAGCCCAATTATGGGAACGGATATACAAGTGCGTCTTCCTCAGTTGAGATTGATTTCCCTGGCCTCATCCAGCTAACCTGAGTGTGTAGACATTTGAAACCTGGAGGCTACGTAGAAGTCCAGGAATTCCAACACATGATGGCCTGCGACGACAACTCGTGTGACGGGCCATACGCTTGGCGGGACTTCCTACGGTACCTGCAGGACGGCATGGCAGCTCTGGGCGCTGACATCCACGGCGTTCGCTTTGTCGAAGACGAACTCAAGGAAGCCGGCTTCGAGGGTGTAACGCGCAAGAACTTCAAATGCCCCATCGGCCCCTGGGCAAAGAAGCCTCGGCTGCAGGAGTGCGGACTTGTCTTGCGAGACGTCATCATGTGGGGTCTCGTAGGATTGTCTCGGAGGCCGTTTCGAGACGGCCTGAAGTGGACCATGATCCAGATCGAGATGTTCCTGGTGGAGGTTCGGAAAGCCATCACCGAAGAGGTCAATGGCTTACCCAAGTACCACTCATACTTCCCGTTCCACAGCATCTACGCCCGGAAGCCCTTGAACCCGGCCAAGAAAAGCCCCAAACCGCCAAAGGCTTGAACGCAGAGACGCGCGGGAACGCGTCCCCGACAAGCCGATGGACAACCTGACTTACAAGACTACAAATTCTTTCAGCTTTCCACGCCGCTGCAACGAACAATGACGACTTATGACGACGACATAGAGCCTTTTTTGGATTTGCATTTCACATGAACGAACGCCTGGGAAGGGAAATGGCGGAACAGGCGACTGGGGTCGGCGTACATCTTTTTGCGATGACCTTGACATACTTATACCGAAGACGGCCTCACGGCGACTGGCGGCAAGGAGTAATAATAATGGGCACGACCTTGGGCATGAAGCTTTACTCAACTTTTTCATTGGCAAATCAAGATACCAGACAGCGCGAAGAGACGGGATTGGAGATGGACGGGGGATGGATGGATGGATGAATGTCTTTTTGTGGTTTCCATGGCGCTCTGGGAGAAGGAATGGCTTGGGGGAACAGACTTGCTCGACTTTGGATGGGGAATTGATCAAGTTTGTTGAATGATTCATGGAGCATAGTCTACGAAAGACTGCGTTGAGCAATACGCGTCTGAACAATAGCAAGTTGTCCTTGATGGAAGCGCGCACCTATCAACACCAATCTCAAATGCTCTTACCAACCAACCTCGTCATTCCACTACTCCATGCTCCGTCAGCACGGATGAATTCCAACATGCCCTATTAGACTAAACTAGATAAACGCCTCGCCCAGCTGTCACGAATAATGTCGCCATAACACCCCAATGCCGGGCCACGCAACCAGCCTTACGACACAGCTGCCCAACTCGGATATACTGTCGCTGAAACGTGCGTAATCCCCCAGAAAGATATGGTCAATGGATCAACATCCCCGTCACTAACCGTTGACCGTTGCCAAAACTCCACTAATACCTAGTCGAGAATGATAACGATAAATATGAGCATCCATGTATCTGGTATTCCCATCTCCCCCCTCGGAAGCTATGAGATATCTTCCTCTTCTCTACAATCTAGGAATCTCGTAGGATATCGTCACTCACCATGAGCTCGACACTCTGCCTCAACGACGCCTCCCTCGGGCCGGGCGTGCGTGGATGTCGAGACGACTTCGACTTTACCCAGAAGTTCGAGCGTATCTTCCTATCCATTATCCCTGCTGCCGTGTTTATCGCAGCGGCGTTTGCTCGAGTGGCAGTGCTGTCACAACGGTCCCGTATTGTTGGGGGTCTGCTCTTTCAGTCTATCAAGTTGGTGAGTTCTGCGAGGAGTAACTGGCAATTGTCATGATGGGTTTGGCTTATTCGGTCACTCTGTAGGGATTTCTTTGTATATATGCGGCTACGCAGCTGTCAATTCTAGTTCTCATCGTCACTGGAACCCCTGGGGTAGTCCACAGTCTCTCCATTGCCGGATCATCACTTGTCTTCATCGCATCAGCCTTTTCAATCGCCGTTTCGACCACTGAACACTCACGCGCTCGTCGACCTTCAACACTGCTCACTGTCTACATCCTTCTGACTCTCCTATTCGACATCGCTCAAGCCCGCACTGCATGGCTCATCATCGCCAGTGCTTCTCAGACAACCCATGCCCGTCTTTTCACCTCCTCCATCGCTGTCAAGGTCGTTATCCTGTGTCTCGAGTCCATTCCAAAGACAAGATGGATCCATTGGAACGCCGACGAGCATAGTCCGGAGGAGTCAAGCAACGTTTTTAGTCTTGGTGTTTTCTATTGGCTCAATAGACTCTTCATTCAGGGATATCGCGGTGTGTTGGATATCAATGACTTGTATCCTCTCGATGAAGGAATGGCTGCGCAGAAGTTATACGACAGACTCGCGTGCAAGCTTCGCCTCCATAAATATCGCGACGAACCGAAATACGGCCTCTTGAAAGACCTCTCCCGGGCACTCACGGGGCCCTTCCTCACCCCTATTGCGCCCCGGATCGCCCTCATCGCCTTCCGCTTCTGCCAGCCCATCTTTATCGATGCGATGCTCGATTTCCTGCAAACCCCAGACGATCCCACCTCCAAGAACCTCGGCTACGGCCTCATCGGCGCATGTTTTCTCATCTACGCCGGCATCGCAGTCTCTTCCGCCTTCTTCTCCTACTACAACGAGAAGGCCGTCTACATGATCCGAGGCTGCCTCGCCGCCGCCGTCTATCGCAAAACCACGCAATCCAAGCTCACTGCCGCTGATGACTCTGCGGCCCTGACGCTGATGAGCACAGACATCGAGCGCATCCTCCTAGGCGCCCAGACGACGCACGACATATGGGGGAGGGTGGTTGAAGTCGCCATCGGGTGCTGGCTCCTCCAAGGGAGGATTGGCGCGGCGTTTGTTTCGCCCATCATCGTCATCTTGGTCTGTTCCGGCATGCTGGCCTGGGTTCTCACCTCCGTGGGCCGGAGGCAGAGTAAATGGATGACCAAGATTCAGAACCGGGTCGGGTTGACGGCCAACGCCATCTCCCAGATGAAGCTATACAAAATCTCAGGCATCACTGGCCCGGTAGCGGACTTGATTCAAAGCCTTCGAGTCGAAGAGATCAACTTCGGGGGCCAATTCCGCTGGTTGCTCATCTGGGCTGTCTTGCTGAGCTTGCTGCCGTTCAGCGTCTCCCCTGTTGTCACACTCAGTGTCACGTCCAAATCTCTCGACGTGAACACGCTGTTTATTTCCATCTCCTACATGGTACTTCTGACCATGCCCTTGGTTACCTTATTTCAGAGCCTTCCCAACGTGGTTGCTGCCGTGACATGCACTCAAAGAATTCAACGGTTTCTTGTTTCGGAGTCCCAGACAGATTTCCGCGTACAACTTGCCTCGGACTCCTCAACGTCTAGTTCTGAAAAACATGCCCCTACACTTGATGAAAACGATATGGCATTTTCGATTCGGGATGGAACATTCGGATGGGGCGGAGAGAAGACAACTCTGAACAATATCAACGCATCTATCCCAGCTCAGCAACTCACCATCGTCGTTGGAGAAGTTGCCTCTGGCAAGTCTACATTCTGCAAGGTTCTCCTCGGGGAAGTGCCCGCGGCTTCTGGAACTGTGACGACCTACTTCCCTATCTCACGCATCGGATACTGCGAGCAAACCCCGTTCCTCTACAACGCGACATTCAAGCAGAACATCATCGGCCACTGCCCCTTCGAGCAGAAGAAATACGACGAGGTCATAGAAGCCACACTACTCAACACCGACGTCGCTCTCCTACCGCGAGGCCATGAAACCAAGATCGGAAGCAACGGCATCATGTTAAGTGGTGGCCAGAAGCAACGTGTCTCAGTCGCTCGAGCTCTGTACTCCCAGTCTGACGTTATGATTTTCGACGATGTGCTCAGCGGGCTCGACAACGATACAGAAGCTGAGCTGTTCCGTCGTGTGTTTGGCCCGAATGGACTCATCCGTCGGACAAACGCGACTGCTGTGATCTGTACACATTCAGTGCGACACTTGCCCACGGCAGACCACATTATCGCTCTCGGAGCTGGGGGCACAGTCATAGAACAGGGGGCCTTCCTAGATCTAATGACTAAAGACGGCTACGTCCAGGGTCTTGGGGTCAAGCATAACGGTTCAGATATCTCATCTGACACAGAGAAAGTCAAGGAAGAGGAACAAGTCACGACCTCACGGACACCGCCATCATCAAAGACGATGAAGACCGCCCTCGACGACAAAGCAAGACAACAAGGCGACTGGAGTATCTACAGACACTACTTCAGCAGCGTAAACCCCATCATCGTAATCACCATCATCATCTCAGGCATACTCTACGGCGCCTGCGAAAACCTCGCCAACGTCTGGGTGGGATTCTGGTCCGAGGACACCTTTGCCAGGCCCACGATCTTCTACATCGGTATCTTTGGCCTCCTCCGCGCCGGACATCTTCTCTTCCTATTCATCTGCGCCGTCGCGACTGTCATATTCATGACCGCCGACGCCGGCACGGATCTCCACCAAAAAGCCATCGTCACAGTCGTTCAAGCGCCGTTGAGGTTCTTCACGACCACGGATTCTGGCGTTGTGACGAATCTGTTCTCGCAGGACATGACTCTCCTGGACAATGACTTGCCGATGGCACTTGTGAACTTCGTACTCGATATCTCAGCGACGGCCGGGATGGCGTTTGTTATTGCCTCCTCGACGCCGTACCTTGCTGCCGGGTATCCTGTCCTGTTCGGGATTATATACCTTGTGCAGAAGTTCTACCTTCGCACGTCTCGCCAAACAAGACTTCTCGATTTAGAAGCCAAGAGCCCACTATAGTGAGTCTCATGCCCTTCGTAACGATCTATTCGAGATCAAGCTAACCCAGGAAGCACCCACTTCATCGACACCATCAAGGGCATAGCCACCATCAGAGCCTTTGCATGGGAAACTCCAGAAATAACCCATAACAACCACCTCTTAGACACCTCCCAACGACCCGCGTACCTCCTCGCCATGATTCAAAAGTGGCTCCAGACGACTCTTCAACTCGTCGTCACGGGTGTCGCCGTCCTTCTTGTTGCGCTCGCAACGCAGCTCCGGTCCAACACAGGAATGACAGGTGTCAGTCTCCTTACGCTACTGACGTTCAGTGATACTTTGACAAATCTCATCCGAAGCTATACAGCCCTCGAGACGTCCCTGGGGGCTGTGAGCCGCTTGCGATCCTTCAGTGATACCGTTAAACCGGAGGACCAACCCGGTGAGGACTTGGAACCCCCTGAGAACTGGCCCCAGTCTGGCCGCATCGACATCAAAGACCTCTCTGCCTCCTATGAATATGACCCCCAAGATCAGCAAGAAGAGCTCCTTCAACCTCCCACCAATCTCGCCATCCACAATCTCACCCTCTCCATCCTCCCAGGCCAAAAGGTCGCCATCTGCGGCAGAACCGGCAGCGGGAAATCCACCCTCATCCTCCTCCTCCTACGCCTTCTCGATCCCCTTCCCTCCAGCGCCGACAACATGTCCATCGATGGCATCCCCTTCGCCCACATCGACCGCACAACACTCCGCAAGCGCATCATAGCCATCCCCCAGGATGCCGTATTTCTCCCCGACGGCAGCTCATTAAAGGCCAACATCGATCCCCTCAATGTCGCCACTGAAGCTGAATGTCTCGCCGTCCTAGAGGCCGTGCAACTAGCAGGCTTCGTCGACGATCGAGGCGGACTCAACGCAAGTATGAGTGCCGACAACCTCAGTGCTGGCCAGAAGCAGCTCTTCAGTCTGGGCCGAGCCATCCTACGACGACGCGTCCGTGAACGTCTTGCTGGTGGCGAGGCGCATGGTGGTTTGCTGTTGCTTGATGAGGTGAGTAGCAGTGTCGACAAGGCGACGGACCGAGCGATGCAGGAGATCATTCGGGATGAGTTTGCCAACTACACTATTGTCATGGTTTCTCATCGTCTAGAGATGGTCTTTGATTTCTTCGACCGCGTTGTCGTCATGGATAAGGGCGCGCTGGTCGAGTCGGGAGAGCCAAGAGACCTGATTCAAACGCCAGGGACGCGATTCGGAGAGCTTTGGGCTCTTGAACATCACGAGAATAAAACGGACGAGTAACCTTATTGGCTGTATTTCAAAGGAGGCCCAGCATGAAGATTAACAATGCCTAGAATGAGAACAAGAAATGGTGGTTGAAAATCGAACTACATTGATTATATTTAAATAAATACTAAGAATATCCAGCTTTTGTCTATTGTCGTTACCAAGGCCATCCACCAAACAAGGGCCTATTTTTTCCTTATCGTGCACCCAAGGCCGACACATTATCGTCGGTTGAAGTTGAGGAATCGGCTCTGCAATACTAGTTAGCCAACGATCTTCAGAATGATCTACTATTGTGGAAAGGTCACTTACAGCGAGGAAAAGAATGATCAAGTTGCTGCCGACAAAGGCGCAGAAGATACCCAGATCTCTCCAGCGGTCGTCGAAAGAAAGGTCAAAGGTGCTATAAAACTCATCGCCGACCTTGTACGCGCAGTACCGGCAGTCCTGCGTGTCGTCGTTCATGAGATAGCCAGAGCCGCCACGCTCAAAGAAAGGCTGCATGTACTCGCCGCAAGTCATGTTCTCGGGAGCCTTGAACGGGTTAAGCTCATGGGACTTGCACTTGACGGGGAGCTCATGCAGGGCAGTGGTGACCATGCCGCCGATGAGGCGGGTGAAGGGGTCGAGCTGGTAGAGCCAGGCGCGCCAGAAGCCGGGCATCTGCGGGGGCGGGATGGTGACACCGCAGAAAAGGGCAAAGTTGATGATGATGAAGGGATCGAACTGGGCGGAGATGAAGGGCGAGGGGGTGATGGAAGCCAGACCCTGACCGAGCGTGACGGCAAAGATCTCGGTGATGAGAACCATGAAGAATTGGTAGCCAGCGCGAGACGGGTCGGTTTGGAAACCAGGCATAAAGTACAGAGGCAGGAAGAAAGCCACAGCACAGAGAATAGAGTAGGGCATCTCGGCAGCGATAATAGAGGTGACAAAGGTCATAGGTGAGTACATCTTGGACGAAGCCTCGCGGAAGAACAGCGCACGCTTGATGTGGAACATGACCTCGACTTGCGTGATGATCAGAGCAGGCAAGACAGTAACCTGGAAGATGACGAAAACCTTGTACTGAAGAGAGGATCGAGAATCATCCAGGTTAAGGTAGGTCAGACCAGTGATGAGAGCGACGACAACGTGGCTGAAAACTCGAGTGAAGAGATAGTTGGGCGAACGCCAGAAGGATCGGAACATGCGTCTAGATACAACCTTGAGCTGATGGCTAAACGGCGAGGCATACTCCTTCTCCAGCTCAGGGTTCGACTGGCTGGCGGCGGCCTGCCTCTCTCTCTTCATGCGAATAATAGCCTCCTTGGTCTGCGCAAGCTCAGGGCTGTCGTCCCAGATATCGGCCCAGTCGCGGTTACCAACGCGGGGAGCGCTACCGGCACCAATCGCCTCAAGAACATACTCTGCAACATTGTCCGTGGGACCAGCTTCAGCACCATGGGACTTGAGGTAATCTCGCAGCACGCTGGCATCCTTGCCAATATCGCCGAAGTAAACAGTGCGGCCACCACGCTGAAGCAGAAGCAGACGATCGAAGTTCTCAAACAGGGCAGCATTGGGCTGGTGGATAGTGCAAAGAATGGCCTGGCCAGACGAAGCCAGCTTCTTCAGGAAACGGACAATGTTGAAGGCACTCTGGCTGTCAAGACCGGAAGTAGGCTCGTCGAGGAAGAGCAGCAGCTCGGGCTTCGCAGCGAGTTCGACACCAATGGTCACACGCTTTCGCTGCTCGACGGTAAGGCCAAACTCAGCAGTTCCAATGATGCAGTCCGCGATGGTCTCCATCTCAAGAAGCGAAATGATCTCCTCAACATAGGCGTGACGTTCAGCGATGGGGACGTGGAAAGGTTGGCGCAGCTCGGCAGAGAATCGAAGGGCCTCGCGGACGGTCTGGGTGGGCTCGTGAAGATCAAGCTGCTCGGCGTATGAGGTAGATCGCTGGAATTGCTTGCCGGGCTTAAGGGCATCGACCAGGATGTCGCCGGTGATAACACCGATATTCTTTCGAGCAGCGAGCACATCAAGCAGGGTAGTCTTTCCGGCTCCGGAGGCTCCCATCAGGGCAGTAAGTTCTCCGGGGCGGACATAACCGAAAACATTGTTGAGCAGACGACGGGTGCCTCCAGGGACGGGGACGTCGTAGTTCAGGTTCTCCCAGGTCAGGATGCTCTCCGAGTTGATGGTGAGATCAGAGCCGTCTTCGTTGGACTTGTCCTTACGCTTAGCCTCACGCTTCTCGAGAAGCTTCTCGTTCAAGGCCTTGCGCTCCGGGTTAGGTCGCGCGTACACCTTGGCGGCATTACCACCCATGCCAAACTTGATGAACTCGCCGAGAACCACGTTGAGGATGAGGAAGAAGACGATGAGGGCCATGATGATACCCCAATTGCGCCAGAGATCGCCCGGGAAGTACGAGAATCCTTGAGCAATGTAAGAATCACCCGAGACGAAAGTAGTGCCACCCGTAGAACCAGCTAGGGTGCAGACTTGGTAGTTGATATCGTCATAGCCAGGACCAGAAGGAATCAACGAGTCCGCGGTGCAAGTCATGTCGATGCGACTGAACTCGTTTTGCATCAAGGAGCTGAATGCAAGACCGAGCACATTGACCCAGTAGATCCAACGAAGCCAGACCTTCTCCGACTGGTACTGGATGATATATCCAGAGGTGGTGACGAACAGGGTGATAATGATGACGGCGAACTTGATAGCGTAATCGAAATCGGGGCTCACACATCCAATGATTCGGAAGAACAGAGTCATGGCAATGTTCCCAGACAGAATCATCAGATAAAAAGTGAAGAAAGCACCCGCCTCTCGAACGAGACCAGACATGAAGTAGACAATGATACTAAAGACCATAATCTGACTAGCAGCAAAAGCCTGGTCGACGAAGATCTGGGCGATCCACAGGGCCGACGGTCGATGAAATGCGTACGCCTTGTGCTTGTTCACGATTGCGCGACCAGTCATGGTACCAGCGAGTTCGGAGAAGGCCTGGAAAGCGTTGAACAAAAGAGCGATGAAGAGAAGACCACCCTTGCTGAAAGCACTGGCAGACGTCTTGCCGAGATCCAGATACAGAGTGCCGAGAACGATAGCAATGACGATACTTCGGAACCAGGCGAGGAAGAGGTTAAAGCGGTCCTGCAGCTTCAGAGCGAACTGACGCTTCATGAGAGCCCAGACCTGGAGGTGGAAACCGACCTGGTAGACAGACCGCTTCGAGGTTCCGCGCTTGCTCTCCTTAACAGCAACCTGGAAGTCGTCGTGCTTCGCTGTCTCCTGCTCAAGGCTAGCCTTGTACTCAGCCATCTCGCCATCCAGAGCCTTGTGTGCGTCCGACTTCCTGAAAGCCTCCTCGAGTGTCTCAGGGTTATGGGGGGCATTCGCCTCCGATCGACCGGCGGCGTACTCGCGCTCAAACTCGTCGGTGCAACCGGTGAGATAATCGGCGCTGGTCTGACGAGGTCGAGGAGCGAAACCAAGGCCTTCGAAATAACCACGAGCGGTGGAAGAGGGACCGAAGTAGACCTGCTTTCCACCGTCGATGACCAGAACCTTGTCAAAGAGGGCGTAGATGTTCTCCGACGCCTGGTAGAGCGAGACGAAGGTGGTGGTCTTGTACAGGTTGGTCTGGACGCGCAGAGACTTGACAAAGTCCAGGGCGGTACTGGCATCGAGACCACGGGTGCTGTTGTCCCAGGACAAGATGCAGGCGTTGGTGATCATACCCTCGGCGATACTGACTCGCTTGCGTTCACCACCAGATACACCACGAACGAAGTGGTCACCGACAACAGTTTGGCGGGTATGCTCGATGTTGAACATCTTGAGCAGCATAGTAATGACGCTCTGCTTGAATTCCTCCTTGGACATGTTACCAGGTCGCTTAGCAGGCATCTTAGTATCGAGGGCGAATGCGAGCGTCTGTTCCACGGTCAAGGTGGGATGGTGAATATCGTCTTCGGCATTGTACATGGCCTCGCCACGGTACTGGTCGAACTCCTTGTTCGTCCATCGGCCATAGAGAACATCGCCAGTGACGCTGGTATAGCCATATCGCTGGTTTGCAATGGTCTTGAGAAAGGTGGTGCAGCCAGAGCCAGGCTTACCAAGGACCAGGACCATCTCTCCGGGCTTGCAAACACCGCGGAAGTTGTCAAGCAAAGTCGCTTCAGCGGGCTTCGGTCCCAAGCCAAGCAGATTAATAACGGGGGTGATGACATCGAAGAAACCAACAAAGGCATCGGGGAAGGTGGGAACATAGTTGGTCATGCCACCGAAACCCTTGACAGTCAAGCCATCCCAGTACGCACCAATGTGCTTGGAGCGAATTCCAGCCTCTCGCTCAGCATCAAGGCCACCGCGGAGAGCGGTCTCGAGATCGAAGAGGGAGGCATCGTCGGAACCCTCCCCGCCAGCATCCTTCTCGGGGTCGACGCTCTTGGTGCTCTTTCGTCGACTAGCTCTTGACACGCCAGTGAATTCTCGCTGAAGCTCAGCGAACTCAGCCTCGGCCTGCTCGATGGATACACCTCGCTGGTGTGCCTTGGATTCGCGACGCTCGGTAGTAGGCTCATTGGTGGTTGAGTCGGTATCCATAGAGACACGATAGGCGGGATCAGCCTCCTCCGTGTGATGGTTGGCGGCGATGGCCTCTTCGGCCTTTTCCAGAGCCCTCTCAGCCATTGGTATCGCTAGTGGGTGTTGTCCAGATGAAGTTGAGGGTAGAATAGCAATTGTAAACAGCACTCGAAATGAGACTGTGCTGGGAGCCCAAAGTCACCCACCGCGGTTTCGAGGTTTGACTGGGTTGACTTAGACCCAAATGTGAATGAATTACAAAAGTATGGTAAAGATTACAAAGAGTGGCAGAAGAAAACGGGATCTCGAGACCGTTTAAGAAGGATGGAAGACACAATTTAGCTTCGTATAGCCACCACACAAGCAAATCACAAGAAAACGACGAGCTGGTCCAAGGCTGGCGGTCCTCCGTGTTTAAGTGACGTCCGTCCGTCCCAACTTCAGCTGGAAAGAAAGAAAAAAAAAGATCCATTGGGCCAGGATCCTCTCTCTTGCAGCATCCTCGCTGTCCAACATTACCAATCACCGAAACTATGCCCCCGGAGCTTAGTCCTTAAACCCGGGAAAAGGACTGTCATCTCCACCTGCAAAACACTGGACAATGGAGGCAACAGGGTCGCTGTTGGCGGCATTGATGGCACCGAAGTACGAGAAGGCGGGTCGTCACCAAGAAACGGCCGAATGATGCAGCCGAGGATTTGTCAAGTTGGTGGGTCGCCCTAGAATATTTCGAGTCATCCGGTGTGCTAAGCCGACAAAGGGAAGCGTCCAGGGGAACCAATTGGCTGGGTTGCGGTGCCAAAGATTGCCTTGTCCGGGTGGTTAGTGAATGCACGGGATGTGGGATGGGAGATGATGAGGGTGTGGAGCCGAGATGCCATGCCGAAGTTTTAGAGACGAAGAACATGGGGGAGGGAGTCATGGTGCGGCAGCACCCGTTTTGCTGGTTCTGAAGGCTATTGTTCTTTGATAGAATTTTGCCAATTGAACGCAATTCCATCATCATTGGTGTTTGGACGGATGATTCACACCGGCGGAAATTGCAGGTCCATGGCCCGCGCCCCGGGTCGTCGTCTTCGGAGTGTCGTCTTCGTCGGAGTGTCGTCGTCGGAGTGTCGCGATGCAAAGTCCGAACGAATCCTCCAAATTCGATCCGCTGCAAACACACACACACACACAATGTGGGGACGGCGGGGAATTCTTATCAAGCCGGATAAACCACGCTCATTGAATCCTGCAAAATTTCATCCCCAAGGCAGGGGGGGCGTTGAAATCTTAGCGGCGCGGATCTTTGATGCCCATGACCCTGTTCAACGGGGCAACCGACAACGAGGGCAAACTAGACCGCTTTTGTCAGTGCATCATCTTGAATCATGATGGGAAAATGAATGACAATTGCCGGGAGCCTTAACCTCAACAATGCCCAGGGCAAGCGATTGAGAGCGACTGGACGCCATCGCAAGCCGTTGCGTCTCGGTGTGCGTTGCTGCATCGACTAGCCCCCAATCAATGCATCGCACAGTGCCGCAAACACACACTCGCCGTGCAGAGCGGGAGAGATTAACGATGGAACTCAGTGCCGTGTCCCAAGAACAAGGAGCAGGGGTCGAAAGGGGGTGTTGTTGCTGGGATCCTCTGTGGAGTCTGGAGACTGGAGATGAGAGTGAGAAAACAGAGCCTTCGTCTCCAACGTCAGCGGTGTATGTGGACGTATCGGGAATAGGCCGGAACATCACGTGGCCCACCGGACCCGTTTTGTCCGTCCGTTCTTCGGCCGAGTGTCGCTCTTCTTTTCACTCCGATATCCGACCCTGAACACATGGCGTTTTGCTTATCCCCCAGGATCCAATGGACGTCTTTCTCGGTAACATGTTATGTATTAGAAATCAAGCTGTGCTCTGAAACATTGAGAACGTGGGCTACGCGAGACAAGACAATCAATCGGATTCATCGGTGTCCAAAGAAATAACGGCAACATCCATCCGAACTCGAAATGCAGCATCATTCCCTCCCATCCATCCCATCCCTCTCTCAACACTCACACTCACACTCACACTC